>JAWQFJ010024086.1:0-47848 GCA_034096865.1 Theodoxus fluviatilis | reverse complement strand
TGAAGGAGGCATACCAAGAATATCTATCGACAAATGAGAGTCCAAATATACACCTAGATTCATGTTAGCGATCGTAAGGTTCCCGATAACAACGTATTTCAAGGGCTATTGACAGAATTTGCTTGCAGCCCACTGCAATTCTTAGGTTTTTGGTCATTCAGTTTAAGTCTGTTTGCTTCCACACCGCAGTGTTTTGAATGTTTGCACGGGAAAAAACTTTTTTGAACGCTACATTATGTGTTAAACTACACAAATGCACCAAAAACACAAAAACTCGTAAAGCAACTAATGCGTCGTTTGTCAGGATATATTCCATGCGAAGAACAGGTGCAGGAGCGGTAAATCGCATAAAGAGAGAGCCAAGCAGATAACTCTGCGATGACTTCCGGAAACAGTTTTGGCCGGGAAAATATTTTGGTCGCTACAGCGCGTCGCCGTGCCAGGGCTATGCCGGGGATATACTCATGTAATGCGAGGTACTCTCACCACTTCACAATACACAATTGACCCATAAGCCGCCGCCTTCGGAGTAACCAGAAAAATTCTAGTCTAAACAAGTTAATGATAGGGAGGGGGAGGGGGGAGGGAGGGGAAGGAGGGGCTTAGTCCCTACGAGAATGGTGACACTTCAGGCAGACGCGACCAGCCGATTGGTCAGACCGGGTCCATCTGACCACCCGTCTAGGGGAAGTCCGGGCCGAAGTGGTGTGTTGGGTCGACTGCTGCCGCAGCAGCAGCTCCCCTCAACCACCAGGATCCCTTCCTCCCCCGACACGGGAAGCAGCGCACGGCCAACACGCTGCCCCACTACGTAGGGGAACACGTTTGCCAGGGTTCCAGTTGGTCAAGGAGAGGCGGAGTCACCTCTCCCTGTCTCCCCCCCCCCCCCCCCCCCCACCGCGGAGAGGTTGGGATTGGACTTTGGGGGGTCCCCAGTGGGAGATCTGAAGGTTTTACTCCCTTCTCGGTCACTGCTTGTGCATCCATATAAAATACATAAATGATGAACTTTGCAAAGCTCTATCAGGACCGATCCAAATGAATTGATCGTGTCATCCTGCGTCTCTCTAGGATATCTTCAATATTCACACACGCATTCTTCATTGTCATTACATTCGCTAGTTTCGTCTCCTTCAGAATCTATATGATAAGACCAACTCCCAATTCTTGCATTGAGATCTCCACATAATATTATCATCGATTCTGGGAAACGTTGTTCAATGTCCAGTATATCTTCTAGCATAGGTATATTGCATGCTATATTTTTATCATCATAATACGGGGAATCGCATGGTGGAATATAAGCAAAGTTTATCACCAATGGTTTACAACTCTGCATGCGTAGAACCAGGGTGTATCAAAGCGCTTCTTAATGAGTACCACAACTCCTCCAGATCTTCTTCCGTGAACCGAGAGCTTTCTCCCTGGTAAGTGGTAGGAGACATAATCATCAAAATTAATAGAAAAATCATAAGTGTCTGAGGTAAACGTTTCAAGTAAACAACAAATATCAAAAGTAGATAAATAGTCAAGGAACCCAGGCTCACTGAGACGTGCACTAAGTCCGTTAATATTCCAGCATAGAATGCGGGAGTAATCAGTCTCAGTCCTGGGTGGCAGTCTACTTTGGCGACCATATGGAGAGAGAGAGAGAGAGAGAGAGAGAGAGAGAGAGAGAGAGATGGGGGACTGAACTTTATTTGTGGCTAGCGGCCTATTGCATTAAAAGGCAGTTTCATAATGGAAGCAATACATTGCTGTACAGAACAATATTCATGTAAACTGTTCGTTCATTAATACATCTGGGTGGATTGGTTCCCTCGTGCATGATACAAAATTTTGTCGGCTACGTACATATAAATCCTCGCATCTGTCTACTTTCTCAGTATTTGTTCTCTCAGCCTCAAGGCATAAAAATGTACATCGCAAGTTATCTTGTCATTTGATTCCGTTTGATTACCACCTCTACTAAAATATGAGGACCGTAATGACTCCCCTAGGGACAAACTCCCTGTCTTATGTGGGATTCAGTGATTGATGCAAGGTTCATATTTCCCTCAATGCAAGACATAGATTCCATGGAACAAAATGACTAGGTCTCAAGTTAGCAAGTGTGCTACGATAAAGGTGGCATACAGTTCTTGCTTAAGAAATGTTCAAGCAGACTCACCGTACATGGGCAGAGACAGCACTGGACTTGTGACTGTGGGGATGAGGGGAGGAAGTCCAGGCAGCCGACAAGTCCAGTTCCCCGTGTCGTTGGCCTGCATGCTGGACCTGCGGTAGACGTAGGTCCTGACGTCCCCTGTCTCTGACACACAGCCGCAGGGGGCACCGGGGGGGAAGGTGCATGACGTCAGGTCTAAGACAGCGCAGGCAGGAGAGGCGGAGATGTTGTTGTGGAGGAAGCTGAGAGTGTTCGCTTGTGCTGTGCCAGTCTGGACACAGGTGAAGTTGAAGCTGGATCCCTCCAGGAAGAAAGACCCGGATCCTCGCAGTTCCAGTGTCACTTGGCCCGAGACTGAAAAGGAAACAATACAAAATGTATTTGAATAGAATTTACTTTCATATTTCACTGTTTTTGCCACCCGGATCTACATCAGCCATCACTTTGTCAAGCATTACATGAGCGCTATATATATATATATATATATATATATATATATATATATATATATATATATATATATATATATCCACTCGTTTGTTTGTTAGCTTGTTCATTTGTTCATTTGTTTTTTTTTAAAACTCGTTCATTTGTCCGTTAACTCATCAAACACGAGTACATGCATTTTCTACTAGTTATCGGTAAAACTCGCATAGCACGATACTTAGTATCAGTGAACAAAAAAGGTTTGTGCATCTGTGTGTGTGTGTGTGTGTGTGTGTGTGTGTGTGTGTGTCTGTGTGTGTATCTGTGTGTATGTGTTTGTGTGTGTGTGTTTGTGTGTGTGTGTTTGTGTGTGCGCGCGTGTGTGCTGTGTGTGTATATGTGTGTATGTGTTTGTGTGTGTGCGTGCGTGTGCGTGTGTGTGTGTGTGTGCGTGTGCGTGCATGAGTGCGAATGTGTGTGTGTGTGTGTGTGTGTGTGTGTGTGTGTGTGTGAGAGAGAGAGAGAGATGTGTACTGGATTCTTGATATATTATTTGTCAAGGTCTTTGGCATGTAAACAGTTGCGCACGTGTGTGTGTGTGTGTGTGTGTGTGTGTGTGTGTGCGTGCGTGCGCATGTGTGTGTGTGTCTGTGTGTGTGCGCGCGCGTGCGTGTGTGTGCTTTGGTATATCTGCGTGCGTGTTTGTAGCACATATCAAAATGGAGACAAAATGATTTCACCTGGTGCATCCGGGGAAAAGTTTTTTCGTTGAAGATAGGGCATGGTTATTCAGTTTTACACTTCATTCTAATACATATTGTTATTAAAAAATAGTCATGCACCCTCAAACGAAGCTGAAGCAGCCGAGAGGGCTTCCTGGTGGATCTGGAGGAAGAGGGCTACAAGGAAAGAGGGTGCAGTGGTGGGTACCCAAGGGGCAGTCCATGGGGGTTGACAATACGACAAGCAGTTCCATCTCCTTCCTGTCTACTAGTTTGCAAGGCAGATCACCACATGTGCGTTGTCCCTTTAGACGGCTGACGGGCACTTGTGGCCATGGCCCAGGTGTGCCCCCACCCCCCACCCCCACGCCACCAACACCCCACCCCTCGAGAGTGTCAAGAAGTCAGGGCTGGAACACTCCTGTGGCAGTTATGCCTTTTCCCCTATTATTAAGAATGTAGAAGCCAGCCAGACCAGCCATGCCTTCAGAGTAATTTGATGTGATGAAACAGTGGACAGCGTCATTTGAGAATGACTTGACTTTGACAAAACGTTGACATTGATTACGTCATACAGTGCTTGACTGCGTCATTTTAGAGAGTGGTGCAAGATTTGTCTCCAGTGGTGGGGTGCATATGAACTTACTACACGGTTGTTGGCAACTAAATCGGAAGTTTCCTACTAAATTGCGAAGTAAGGTGTGCATGAAAGCTGTCTACGCGTAGTTACCTCCTAAGTTGGCCACTAAACAACCCAAAATTTAGTAGCCAACTATTTGCACAATTCAATGGCGGATTTGTCTCCGGTTCGCACAGAAAACGCTATATTTCGGGATACTAGAGACCCGTCCAAAGAAAATGTACGCCATGAACAGCATTAATTTATCAAAGCTGTAAGTTGAATGCATCAATAGGTCATGAAAGCTCCTACATTTTTCAAATGCAATCCAGGTCGACGCATCCACGCCAAAGCATGCCATTGTTTGTGTTGACATAATTTTATGCTCTCGCTCGATCCTCAGCACATCAAACACGTGAAACCCTGGCGTACGTCGACACGCGTTTCCTCGTTTACAAAAGTAAAGCAATTTAATCTGAACAGTGTTTACATAATAAAACTCCATTTTAAATGCATCGTGTCCATGGCATCAGGTAAAACTAGCTTTGTACACAATGTCAACACATGCTTCGGCGTGGATGCGTCGACCTGGATTCCATTTGAAAAATGTAGGAGCTTTCACGACCTATTGATGCATTCAACAAAACAGCTTTGATAAATTAATGCTGTTCATGACTTACATTTTATCCCTCCAGGTTTTCTGGAGGTCCTACAGACTTTATCCCTCCAGGTTTACTGGAGGTCCTACAGACTTTATCCCTCCAGGTTTACTGGAGGTCCTACAGACTTTATCTGTCTGTCTGTCTGTCTGTCTGTCTGTCTGTCTGTCTGTCTGTCTGTCTGTCTGTCTGTCTGTCTGTCTGTCTGTCTGTCTGTCTGTCTGTCTGTCTGTCTGTCCCGACTCCACGGCTTATATCTCAAAAACTACTGGACGGATTTCCTTGAGATTTTGCACACTAACTGGAAGTTAGGTCCGATTGAATGTATCAAATTTTCAGAATCGAGGCTTGAAGAGAAAGTGGTTTTTTAAGGTCGTACACTCCAGAGCGCCTCCCCAAATACGCGGTTCATGGAATGGCCAAATTGCGTAATGTTTGACGTCATTAACAACGTGACGTCATTTGCAAGTAGAGTTTCCAGGAGCGTGGGTCCTATATAGAATCCATGCGAGAATGAATAATTTAGAGAACATTGGAGAAGGAGGAAGAAGGATTTTCTGTGTGTCTGTCTGTCTGTCTGTCCCGACTTCACGGCTCATTTCTCCAAAACTACTGGACGGATTTCCTTGACATTTTGCACACTGGCTGGAAGTTAGGTCCGATTGAATGTATCAAATTTTCAGAATCGAGGTTTGAAGAGAAAGTGGTTTTCTAAGGTCGTATTCTCGAAATTACCGGTCTTAAAAATTATTGAAATGACATTTGACGGCAAAGCCAAATTTGACGTCATTAATAGCATGACGTCATTTGCATGTACGATCTGAAATTCAGTCCCACTTAGAAGCTGATATATATCTCAAAAACTGCCTCACTCAAAGGTCAATTGACGGAATAGCGGACGGAAATGCTTAGTCGAATCGAAATCGAGTCAAACAGAGTTATCTTTTCCGTTTCCGCGTGTCTTTCGACGCTAGCAAGAGTAGAAATCTGCAACATTCGGCGGCTTGCAATTTCCTCTCTCTCTCTCTCTCTCTCTCTCTCTCTCTCTCTCTCTCTCTCTCTCTCTCTCTCTCTCTCTCTCTCTCTCTCTCTCCCCTCTCTCTCTCTCGCTCTCTCTCTCCCTCCCTCTCTCTCTCTCTCTCTCTCTCTCTCTCTCTCTCTCTCTCTCTCTCTCTCTCTCTCCCACCCACCCTCTTACTCTCATTCTCTCTTCCCTTCCTCCCCTTTTCCCAGCTTCCCTCCCCCCCCCCTCTCTCTCTCTCACTCTCTCTCT
Source organism: Theodoxus fluviatilis (assembly GCA_034096865.1). Classification (NCBI taxonomy): domain Eukaryota; kingdom Metazoa; phylum Mollusca; class Gastropoda; order Cycloneritida; family Neritidae; genus Theodoxus; species Theodoxus fluviatilis. The sequence continues at coordinate 41,982 of JAWQFJ010024086.1, read as the reverse complement.
GTCTCTCTCTCTCTCTGTCTCTCTCTCTCTCTGTCTCTCTCTCTGTCTCTCTCTGTCTCTCTCTCTCTCTCTCTCTCTCTCTCTCTCTCTCTCTCTCTCTCTCTCCCACCCACCCTCTTACTCTCATTCTCTCTTCCCTTCCTCCCCTTTTCCCAGCTCCCCTCCCCCCTCTCTCTCTCACTCTCTCTCTCTCTGTCTCTCTCTCTCTCTGTCTCTCTCTCTCTCTCTCTCTCTCTGTCTCTCTCTGTCTCTCTCTCTGTCTCTCTCTCTCTCTCTCTCTCTCTCTCTCTCTCTCTCTCTCTCTCTCTCTCTCTCTCTCTCTCTCTTACCACATTTGAATATTTTGCCTCAAGGGCTGAATGTAAGTAAGAAAGGCAATACTGCCTAATTCACTACCCTTGTAAAATAAAGTTCGTTCGTTCGTTCTGTCTGTCCTGACTTAAGCGCAACAACTTGGTACTGGTAGTCTGTTGGCTTGGCCTAATGGCAGTGAATCGATAATAAACTTGGCAGAAATAGACCTTAAGTATCCTAAAATGTACAAGACCACTCAAATTTCATGAACTATCATCCATTTTTATACAAATTACAGTGCAAAATATGAAGCGAGGGAGTTTACAGAAAAGAACGTTATAATTCCTTTACAAACACGTAGTAACGTCAGTTGCCAAATGAATGGCTCAGATGGTAAAAGCGCTGGACAATTGTAACGTTAGGTCATGCGTGAACAGAATCGAATCCGCGCTGAAACTTTTTTCGAACCCGACCTGTTTTTTGTGTTTTTGTGTGTGTTTCCCCCCCCCCCCTCTTTTCTCGAGAGATTGCGGGTTTGAACCCAATTTTTTGTGTGTGCCAAAACCTGGAGGTTCAGCGCCGGCGGTTTTTATTACCATGCTTATGGTTAAAAAAACTTCTTGACCCATTGGTAAAAATTCATTCTTCTAATGGAGGAGTCATTCACTCATTTATGCCTTCATTTGGCTCATTTGGAAAACTAATAGAAGCAAGCCCTCCATTTGTAAGATACATAACTCTTTAAACAGACACAATAAGGTTGTGGATCACTGATGAATCTGATAATCCAATTAGGTTGTGGAATGATGCTTTTTATGTATTTAGAATCAGAGAAAAAACATCATTACGTTTATAAAATGTACTAACTACGTTAATAAAATGTATTTGTACTAAGTATAAAGATGTTTGAAACGATTCTATTCTTACATAGTTCTGGGCAGCAATGCCAAACCTTTATCACTTACTTTAGAGAAAACATTGTTCTAGACCCAAGCAAGCAATACAAGATAGCTCTAGTCAGTGCTGATCTGTGGTATTCATGGTTCAATGTGACAGAACAAAACAACAAATTTACATATATCAAAAATGGTCAGGTTTTAACCCTTTTTTGACTAGTGCTGCCTTAAAGCAACTACCTCCTACTGCCTGGGGCTGCCTCAAAGAAAAAGCAAAATTTTGTATGTGTTTAATTTTTTTATAATTATGTCTCATCCAAAGCTTCAATCTCCATGAAACTTGGCCAACTTGTACACAAGTACTGTCTGCTTCTACCCACAACTTTTTTGGAGGTTGTCATGGTAACAAGGAAGCAGCCATCTTTCAAAGGGGAACAATCCAGGAAAAATTGCCAAAAACTGACATTGCAAGACCTAAAACACAATATCACATCTGAAAATTAACAAGTATTTACAGTAGAGCACAAGCTAAGGATGCTAGCCTCACATAAATAACACAAAAAAGGCAAGAAAACAGGTTTCTGAGCAACAATGCCATGACAAAGACAACCTCTGCTCTATGCGGTTTTTGACCAAAAATTGCCCTCATCGGAATGATACACAAAACTTCTCATAACTACCTAACTTCTGGTCTAATCTTCATAAAACTTGGCCAACTTGTACACAAGTACTGTCTGCTTCTACCCACAACTTTTTTGGAGGTTGTGTTGGTAACAAGGAGGCAGCCATCTTTCAAAGGGGAACAATCCAGGAAAAATTACCAAAACTTGACATTGCAAGATCTAAAACACAATATTACACCTGATAATTAACAAATATTTACAGTAGAGCACAAGCTAAGGATGCTAGCCTCAAATGCAACCCACCAAAAAGGAAAAAAAAATTCTGAGCAACAATGCCAAACCAAAGACAACCTCTGCTCTACACGAATTATACCAAATATTGTCCTGATTGGGATGATATCCAATAACACTCATAGCTACCTAACTACTGGTCTAGTACCCATAAAATTCAGCCAATTTGTACACAAGTGATGTTACAAATCAGGTGTAAATCTACCTTGTCAAAGATGCAACAGATCTCATTGATAATCAGAGCAATTAACTCTCCAACTACAGCTTATACATGAAATTAAAAAACCCTGTATTTCTGGTAAGCACATGTATCTACAACTTCTAAGCCACAGTGAACTCTGGCAGAAGGAAGCATTTTACTCATCCTCTCCACTTGTGTCAGACTCAGCAGGTGACCTGTCTTCTCGGTGACGCCGCATCGCTCGTTTTTAATCCACTTGCGTGTGGAACACCATGTGACAGGGAGTGACACACAGTGGGACCTCACAGGCACGGCACTGGTACCTAGTCTCCACCAGCTTCCATAAAGCCTCCCTCCTTGCCTGTGTATAGCTTCATCTCACAGATGTAACCACTGGAAGACTCACAACAACAATAGACACGGCCGTCCAGCAGGCGCTGAATTGGGCTGTTTAGTTGAAGCGAAGCTATGTATCTCTACAGGAGGACATTGGTCGCGTAGGCATCCCGCAGCGCGCCTGAACTGATTCGCGGCCTCTTTGTTCTATGTATTTTCGCTTGGGAATCATTCTCGTTTATTAACACTGCTAGAGTTTCCCGAAAGCTCATATTGAATGTATTTGGTGTACACCTTTTAAGAGACATGCGGCTGCATTCCATATTATGGATGGTTTCTTCTTTTCCCTGAAAACGGCCTTGACTGTCTGTGTGTGATTTTTGAAGCTGAACACTTCGTGTAGTGTTGAACTACGCTCGCGATCGCTCGCGCTGTGTCTACATGCCATTGGCTATCTGTGCTTTGTTTGGACTAAACTAGAATTTCCACAACGTTCATTGGTTGGTTACTTCTGGAGTACGGTTATTGACATCTTTGCAGCTGTATACAGTATTTGTTTGTTTTCCCGTTTTCTCGAAAGCAGATTTAGCTTATGATCAAGTGTGCCCAATGCATCATGTTACAAGCGTCATAATAATGGAGAGAGACGAGAGAGACAGAGAGAGAGAGAGAGAGAGAGAGAGAGGGAGGGAGGGAGGGAGACAGAGAGAGACAGAGAGAGAGAGAGAGAGAGAGAGAGAGAGAGAGAGAGAGAGAGAGAGCAACAACAACAACAACAACAAAACAGTTTATTGTGTAGACCTTTTGCCCATTACAATTGAATACAAAACATTATATTGCCAAAATAATGTAGAGAAGTAACTAATGCGAGAGCACAATACATTTTACGATGAATTATCTGGAGGCTCCTCTTAAGTAGTATACCGCACATTTTTTTGTTGTTGGCATCCGTCAGTCTCGTGAGACTATGGGGTGTGCGCCAGGTTTGGTCAGTCCGGGGTTGAGAGGCAGCGTACTCTGTGGCTGTAGAGCCCGATCCTTGAGCCGCATGCTCTGTTGCACTTGTCGCAAGTGAAGTCTTGGCGCGGCTCTGTGGATGCCGACGCTATCCTCTGTCGTCTGCGTTCTCTCTTCTCCTCCCACTGCTCCCGTCTCCTCCTCTCGCTGGCCTGGATGCCAGTCTTGACGGCGTGTCTCCAGCTGTTGCGGTCAGCGGCCACCGTTTCCCAGTCTGCTGGGTTGATGCCTCCCGCCGTCATATCACGTTTACAAACGTCCTTGTAGCGGAGGAGAGGTCTTCCTGCAGGTCTGGATCCCGTGGCGAGCTCGCAGTACAGCACATCTTTGGGTATTCGGCCGTCATCCATCCTGCTGACGTGACCCAGCCATCTAAGTCGTCTCTGGCTGAGCATGGCGAACATGCTGGGAATACCTGCTTGCGCCAGTACGTCCTTGTTGGGGATGCGGTCATGCCAGCTGATGCCCAGGATCCTTCTGAGGCAACGCATGTGAAAGGTGTTGAGCCGGCGTTCTTGGCGGGAATACAGGGTCCACGCTTCGCTTCCGTAAAGGAGCGTGCTGAGAACACAGGCCTGGTAGACTTTCATCTTGGTGTTTGTCGTCAGCATGGAGTTGTCCCAGACACGCTTTCCGAGGCGGGCCAGTGATGTTGCGGCTTTGCCAATGCGCTTGCTTAGTTCGGCGTCCAGAGACAAGTTGCTTGAGATGGTGGAGCCCAGGTATGTAAACTCCTCCACCACCATAAGGGTGTGATCGCCGATGGAGATGCTGGGAGCGGTACTGACATCCTGACCCATGACTTCAGTCTTCTTGATGCTGATGGTCAGAGCGAATTCTTTGCATGCCTGGGCAAAGCAGTTGATGAGACGCTGCAGCGCCTCCTCTGTGTGCGCAGTCAGGGCAGCATCATCAGCAAACAACAGCTCTCTGATCAGGACCCTTTGCACTTTGGTCTTTGCACGGAGGCGGGCTAGGTTGAAGAGACCTCCATCACTTCTGGTATGGATGTACACACCATCCTCAGACTGTCTGAAGGCATAGGACAGTAGCAAGGAGAAGAAGATGCCGAAGAGGGTAGGAGCAAGCACACAGCCCTGTTTCACGCCGCTTCTGATTGGAAAGGGGTCTGAGGTTGAGCCGTCATACTGGACGGTACCGAACGTGCCCTCATGGAAGGACATGACCATTCTCAGGAGCTTTGGGGGACATCCGATCTTCTGCAGCAGTGTGAATAGACCTTTTCTGCTGACCAGGTCAAATGCCTTGGTCAGATCGATGAAGGCGATGTACAGTGGTCGCCTCTGCTCACGGCATTTCTCCTGCAACTGTCTGAGGGAAAAGACCATATCGATGGTTGAGCGTTCCGATCTGAAACCGCACTGTGCCTCAGGGTAGACTCGCTCGGCAAGTGTCTGCAACCGTTTTAGCACCACACGGGCAAAGACCTTCCCAACGATGCTGAGTAGGGATATTCCGCGGTAGTTATTGCAGTCGCTGCGGTCTCCTTTGTTCTTATATAGCGTGATGATGTTTGCGTCACGCATTTCCTGAGGGACAGCTCCTTCCTCCCAACACTGAAGTAAGAGCTCATGCAGGTGGTGGAGGAGGGCGGTTCGCTTGCCAGCCTTGATGACCTCAGGGGGGATGCCGTCTTTGCCAGGGGCTTTTCCGCTGGCCAGGACATCAATGGCATTGCTCAGATCGTCAATCGGGGGTGGATAGTCTAGTTCTACCATGGTTGGTAGGGCGCCGGTGGTCTCAATTGCTGCATCACTGACGACATTTTCCCTTGAGTAGAGCTCTTGGTAGTGTTCTGCCCACCTCTCCATCTGCCTTCCTCTGTCCGTGATAACAGCGCCGGCGGCTGATTTCAGAGGTGCAATTTTGGTGGTGCTAGGACCGAAGGCTTTCTTCATGCCATCATACATAGCGCGGACGTTGCCGCAGTCGGCGGCGAGCTGGATGCTCTGGCAGAGATTCAGCCAGTAGTCGTTGGCACTGCGCCGGGCTATGCGTTGGGCGTCATTTCTGGCCTTCCTGAGTGCGGTGAGGGTCCTCCCAGAGGGTTCTCTCTTGAAGTTCAGCAGCGCTGCTCGCTTGGCTGCTATTGCTGATTCAAGTTTAGCAATTCCGGCCACAAACCAGTCTTGACTTTGCCTTTCCCGCTTGCCGAAGGCTTCCATGGCTGAGTTGTAAATGGCGTCACGGATGTGGTTCCATCTCTCTTCGGCGCTGTTAGCGGGGCACTCCTGTAGGGCCTCTTCCATAAGGTTGGCAAAGCGCTCGCATGCATCAGGAATGGTCGTCCTGTCTGCATTTATTCGTGGGCGTCCTTTCTGCTTGGAATGATGTATGCGCTTGGGTTTTAGACGCACCTTGCTACCAACCAGAGAATGGTCAGTGTCACAGTCAGCACTGTGGTAGCTGCGGGTTGTGAGTACGCAGCTCAGGAGAGGTCTTCGTGTGATAACAAGGTCCAGCTGGTGCCAGTGATGGGATCTGGGGTGGCACCAAGATACTCTGTGTTGGGGCTTGGTGGCAAAGAACGTGTTGGTGACGCATAGGTTGTGATACGAGCACAGTTCGAGAAGCCTCTGTCCGTTCTCGTTTAGTTTGCCAACACCAAAGTGACCAATGCTGGTAGGCCAGGATTCTTGGTCAGCTCCCACACGAGCGTTAAAGTCCCCAAGCAGATACAGTTGGTCTGTGGCGGGGATCTCTCTGATGGTGTTCCCAAGCTCCTCATAGAATTGATCCTTCGTCTCTGGTGTAGAACCAAGGGTTGGAGCATAAATGCTCAGGATGTGTACACAGCCAGAGGAGGTTGAGAGACAGAGAGAGAGGATTCGAGGTGTGCCCTTCGATGGTGGTACTATTGAGGGCAGTAGAGAATTTCTCACTGCAAATCCAACACCATGGATGCGTGGTTCCTCTGATTCCTTTCCCTGCCAGAAGAACGTGTAGTCTTGTTCTCTGAGGCTGCCACTCGATGAGAGCCTGGTCTCCTGAAGTGCGGCGATGTCAATATTGAGCCTCTTCAGCTCGCGGTTGATGATGGCTGTCTTTCTGGAGTCATCGACCTGACTTAGGTCGTCGGAGAGGCCAGGGCACATTGTCCTGACGTTCCAGCTTGCCATTCGCAGGATACATGTTTTTTTGCTTCTTTGTTTTTTGCCTGGTGCAGGGGTTTTACAGTCTGCTTGTCGGTTTTGCCTAAGCTCCAAGCACCCAATGAAGCAGGCAGACTGTGGCGGGTCAGCACCTATCTGGCCGGGGGCTGCCCGGATTGAGGCGGGCGGTAGCTGACCAGTGGAACTGCGATGGTTCCTCCCACCGTCGGAGACAACCCGTAGCGTCCGAGCACACGCCAATCACTCTGGACTTAGAACTCGTAACTGCTGTCTCCCGTGTTGTTTCTGTCACTGTAAAACAGCGGCACTGAAGTGACCTCTCCAGGGCGCGAGCCTGGGCAGCGTGTATGGAGATCCTGGTATACCGCACATATTAGACAAAGAATGAATTACTCTCAGCAGACTCAGCAGATTCTGCTCTTCTTTTAAACGCATAGTACAGATAAGTACTCACGGCACGTATAATACATGGCTCTTTTGCAGAAAACAGCTGCACAAGTGGTTCAGTATTGTTACTTTGTACATATGGTACTACAAACTTTATTCGGATGTCTTCATAAGCTGGACAGTACAGAACAAAATGCTGCTTATCTGCATCTCTCTCGTGACATGCTGGACATAAGATTTCGTAATTTTCTATACAATATTTCTGTCTGTGTACTGTTAATTCACTAATGCCCAGTCGAAAACGTATCCAAGTATCTCTGAAGACTTTTCTGTTCAGGGTGTGCAAATACGTTTCAATTCCAAATATTGTTTTATACTCCCTGTATTGCCTAAAACGGATACTTCTATTCACATCAGATTTCCAACCAACAATAAACCTTTTTATCATATGTTCTCTGAGCGTTTGTAGAAAGATGCGTTCATTAGCCACCTCTTGGGTCACCCATGCATTTTCAAGCCCATTTTCCAGTAAGAGAGTCCGAACCTTTGAAGCCCAATTATTATTATCAGTGTTTCTCAACATTGATTCATACATCATTTTCGGGAATCTGCTATCGTCCATTTTCAAGATTTTTAACCAATATCTAATGGACCTTATGACAGCATTGATGTACAAAGGATATCTCCCTGTATCGCCATAGACCATAGCATTGGGTGTTCTTATACTAACATTCAGAAACTGTTTCAATAGAAGTAGATGTACACCTTCAATCAACTGGCAATCGTCTAATCCTCATATTTCAGAGCCATATAATAGTATAGGTTGTATTTGTGCATCCAGTACTCTAAAGAATACTTCTGGAGTTACATGTACAAGTCTTCTGAAAATCTTGACAATCCTGAATGCTGCAGCCCTACCTCTACAAACAAGATCAGATAGTGTTGAATTCGTGCTCAATTTCGTAGACAACACAATGCCAAGATATCTGTATTCAGATACAACTTCAAGTTTCTGGCCATCCAGATGCCATCCCTCACCCTTTGCCAAATGTCCACCCAAACGAAATGCCATGACCTTGGTTTTTCTAACATTAACTCTTAATCCTAACCTCTTAGTTGCTTTACTTAAATTGTCTATTTGGTTCTGCAAACCCGTAATAGTATCAGAAAGGAGAACAATGTCATCAGCAAAAAGGAGCAGAAATATATCGGGACCATTTGCCATTGCCTGAACTCCATGCTTTCCATGTTCTACAATCTCCTTAGTCAGTGACGTCATCAGGTAAGAAAAAAGTAATGGACTCATTTTGCAGCCCTGCTTCAATCCCATGTGAGCCTCAAAGAAATCTGACGTCATTCCGTCACATTTTACACAACATTTTACTGTTTTGTAGACAGACCTCAACATCCTCCCCATTTTCCCAAAAATCCAATTTTGTTCAAGAATAGTCCACAAGGCTTCCCGATTAACACTGTCAAATGCTTTCTTAAAATCAACAAAAACAGCGTAAAGCTTCCGATGCTTCTGCAGATATCGTTGCACAATGCTATGCATAACAAATGCATTATCTATAGTTGAGTAACCTTTACGAAATTCCACCTGTTCTTCACCTATTATCTCATTGTCATCTGCCCACATCTGCAAGCGCTTATTCAATATATGTATGAACACTTTACTAAGAATACTTGTTACAGAAATCCCTCTATAATTATCAGGATCATTCATTTTCCCCGACTTGTGTAGAGGGACGATAACTGAGTGTGCCCACTGCTCAGGGAAATCAGAATTTTCGAAAATACGATTAAACAATTTCAGTAAGAATGGCAGAAGTATCCTTGATGCACACTTTAGCATTTCGGCCAGAATGTTGTCCCCCCCAGAAGCCTTCCCTGGTCTGAGGCTATCTATAGCATCAACTATCTCTGAAGAAGTTATCTCTGCATCAAACAATTCATTGTTTCCGTTATAGAGCAGTGCAGTAGTCTCCCCTGCCATTACATTTTCATCATTTTTAGTCTCATAAATGGTCTTAAAGTGATCCATCCAGACACCAGAATCGATACCAGAGGGAGCTCTGTATCTTCTGTCTAGAGCCTTTATCTGTCTCCAAAATATTTTGGGATCACGTAGATGTGTCGAGATTAGAGTATTCACTTTATGTTGGTAATTAGTTTTCTTACATCTTAACAATTGCTTGTATTTCTTTCTTTCTTGTATATAATTTTCTCTGTCTTCCCTAGAATGACTCAGCTGATATTTCCGCAGGAAATTTCTGACTTTTCTTCTGATAATGTGGCATTCTTTGTCAAACCAATGGTTTCTACACGAAGAAAAGTTATATCTAAAGGTTTTCTTAAGAAAATTGGCGGCACTTACAAGAGCATCAGTTAACAGACTGGTTGCTTCATTGACATCGAACCCTCCACCAGTCACAGTTTCTATAGCTGGTAGCTTCTCAAGCAAATTAGATACATACACGCCAGAGAAGTCATTGTCCCAAACTATCTTCATCTGAGGTATACGGTCTAAAGGAATAAATCGTGACCTGTGGAAACCGTTTTGAGCTATCAACTCAAGCTCAAGACACATATGTGGTGATAAAATAGTGTTCACAACTCTAAATGTATGACACAAGGCAAGCACGTCCTCTGAGACAATGAAATAGTCTATGACACTGCTTCCATTGTAGGCAACAAACGTATATTTTGATGAGCGCTGTTTATCAATAAAACCATTAAGAATTGTCAGTTCAAAGGCTAGACACAGTGAAAAGAGGGTCTTTCCAAAATCATTAACATTTTCATCGTCAGAGTAACGGACATTCTTTGTTATGTTCGTCCTCATATCCCCCAAATTACCGTTTTTGTTGCTTGCTCTAGTTCCTGTTCTGGCATTAAAGTCTCCACATAGAATTATTCCAACATTACCATGTACTGCCAACATGTCAGAAATGCATCTGTTCAAAGCATCAATACCATTTGCCTCTTCTCTAAGATCATAGTAAGGTGAGCCTGCAGGTGGCACATAGACGTTGAACATCAGAATATCTCTATCTAATTTGAACAAAACTTTGCTTATCTTGAAAACTATGCAATCATATTTGCATTCCAAACGCAGAAAATAGTTACTGACACTGTTATGTAAAAGGCATATAATACCACCTGATCTCCGACCACGAGTTGACAATTTTTTAGTAGGCAGAATGTGAACCACAAAATCATGAAAATCTCTAGACATATCAATTGTATCAACAAAGGTTTCACACAGACAAACAAAAGAAAAACTCTGCAAGTACGACGGAAAGTCTGGATCCTCAAATTTAGTTAAGAGTCCATCTACATTCCATGACAGAAATCTGAGAGTAGCTGGAGACATAGGAGATGGGTGGTTACCTCGTGCATCTTGGCTGTCCGCTGACGGGGCCGGGCCGCACCGCTAGCTGCTCCCTCCACCGCTTGCCGCCCTCGCGTGAGAGAGAGAGAGCAAGAGAGAGAGAGAGAGAGAGAGAGAGAGAGAGAGAGAGAGAGAGAGAGAGAGAGAGAGAGAGAGAGAGAGAGAGAGAGAGAGAGAGAGAGAGAGAGAGAGAGAGAGAGAGAGAGAGAGAGAGAGAGAGAGGGACTGAGTGGAAACTTACTGGCACAATATCACATGGAGTGCAAAGACTTCTCTCCTCGCCGTTGGGAAAAACCATCCGTTTTTCCGGTAAGACAGATTGAGTGTATGAATGTTACTGTGTCTGTTGCTTGAAAAATATAAGTCACATCAACTCTATGCTCACGACCGTGTTTGTTCTGAGTTGGGGTAAATAGCCAGATGCCAGCCACGCTGTGAAACTATGCTGTGCCCAAGCCGGCCGTTGAAGATGGATTGCATACAATCCACAATTTGTAGTCTATGCATGACGCATATCATCGAAAAGCAGAATTTCTGCTCTTTTCTGCTGAAATAGTTTAATTCATGCAGCACAAAGGAGCACAGGAAGGTTGAACAATAAACAGAAGTATTTAGAAAGCTAGCTTTTTGTGCGGGATGAATGGCATGAGGCATCAAGCAGGCTCCTCCCTGCAAATGTTATTTTAAGATTGCCCGACCCACTTCTTACTCCAGCATCCAGTAGCAGCGCGGCTCAACTAAACAGCCCTCTGGGAACGGCCATGTAGAGCTTCATGCCATAGTGGACAGGTTTCTTGGGGATAAACTGGCGGAAAGCCACACGACCCCGCCATGGCATGATGCTCTTATCCACAGCAACGTTTTGCTGTGGATAGTAGCATTCCCTGAATAGGCTGCTGAGGTGATCAAATAAATTTCTGATCTTGAACAGCTTGTCATGACCAGGACTGCCAGGAGGAGGCATCTTGTGGTTGTCTGCCAGATGCCAGAATAGCCAGAAACCGGTCTCGGGTGAAAACCTGGAATGAACCATTAAAAAATAAGCCAAAGTGTAGATTTTAGAATAGTAAACTCATCTGAAAATGAAACAACAAATATATGAACTGTCAATGTTACCAACATATCATGTACATGTATATGCAGTCTGTGCTTACTGAGCAAAGTGAAATCACATGTTCTGGTTGACTGAATGGCTGGGTGGGAATGAAACATTTGCTGATCTTGTATGTCTGAGGGAGGGAGGACAGGGGGAGAGGGGGAGGAGAGAGAGAGAGAGAGAGAGAGAGAGAGAGAGAGAGAGAGAGAGAGAGGCTTGCTTGTCATGTGAGAACAACACTAACCTTGGCAAAGAATGGAGTCACCAAAATTGGATGCGTTGACCAAAACTGGTGGATTTCTGGCTTCTTGATGAGGCACATGGCGATCAAAACACCAATGAATCGCTTTATCTCTTCCCTGTCAGTTGGCTTCCATATCTTCATATAGTAGAAGTTTGGAGTGAGTTGTGCAGCCTGCTCAGCATACCTGTTCGTCTCTGAGACCATCAAGTCTATCATTTGCTGATCAACGAAAAGTTCAAAATAATCCAGCGCAGTTTTCATTATCAATCACCATCATTCCCGGTTGTCCAGAAAACACAGGAATATTCTAAATCTCCCCATAATCTACTTTGATCCTGCCATCATCATCGTCCTCATCAGCTGGGAAATAGCTTCTGACACCACGCCCCCTTTCTCAATCTTGTATATGATCTTGTACGAGGTCGGCGACAAGCAGATCACGATCAACGTGAGGAAACAGTCAAAGTGCTTGGTCGAGGCTCAGTCTCAGCCTCCTCCAAGTCTTCCTCACTAGATTTGGACTCAAACAGGTCAGATGAGTCGCTGTTATCATCACTGGCACTGTCCGGATCAAGTGTCAACTCTAGCAACGGTTCATCACTCAAACTATTGCCTCCAGAATACATATTTCACTCTAAAAATCGCACAAAAACATTTCCACCAATGTACAATGAACGTTCAGGAAAGGGAAGTAACTCTAGTTCAAATTAGGGTTTCCCAAATGAAGGAATCATTGCCAAAACGACCCTAGGGTGGCATTACGAGTATACTTGTAGCCCGGTAGTGGGAGGTAACTCTATTGTTACGAGTATACTCGTAGCCCATTAGAAAAGGGTTAACAATAACTATACCACCTGGTGCATACAACATTCCATACATAGATAAAGAAATACGAAAAGGAATGAAAAGGATTAGGGGAAATGAAGGCATTAAAATTGAACCAAATTACAACACCTTAAGAACAACAGTAACTCTGCAGCCTGGGTTTATCATTGATTTTAGAGGAAGCAACACACTACATGAAATTTTGGGCTTTGATAATAAATTGGTCAATGTGTCTGGAGATATAGACAGAGCAGTAAACATAACCACAAATAACAGCTTGTTAATCAGGTGTTCACTGGTCAGTGGATCCTACATCAATGGGACCTCTTCAGATGTGCTGTATGCATTTGCTCCTAACCGTTCCCCAGGAACATTGCTTCATATTTCTCCACACCAAGCAATTTATTTGAATATTAATCAATCTAATCTCATTTCAGCTATCACGATAGGAATCACTGATCAATCAGGAAATCTTGTAGACTTAGAGGTGAAATAGGAAGCCTTTTTTGTCTTTAAAGGAAATCTAACTAATTGATATAGATGAGGCATAATTAATAATAATAATAATAATAATAATAATAATAATAATAATAATAATAATAATAATAATAATAATAATAATAATAATAATAATAATAATAATAATACAGACTATTTCTACACACATACCTTCCTTAATAGGCAATCTCATGGAATGAGAAAGTCTACACTTATACAAAGCATTCTAACACTCACACACTGTACAGTTGAAATAAAAGAAAAATTAAATACAATACAATTAATTAAGTAGCAGGCAATAAACAAAACAAGAAACATAAAAGAGGCGCCTTGTGAAGCACTTCACTGCTCATCAGGAAAGACTGACTGGAACAGGTGTGTCTTGAGGGAGGTTTTGAACTGGGACATGGAATCAGAGTGACGGACAGGGAAAGGTAGGCTATTCCACGTTATTGGGCCGATGTAAGAAAAAGCTTGCTGTCCTTGGGTTTTCTTTTTGCGACGGGGGACATTTAACGTTTTGGTGTCTGCAGCTGAACGGTTATTTCTAGCGGGGGTGTAGACAGTGAGAATTTCTTTGAGTGCGTGTGGTGCAGTTTGATTGAAGAAGTTGAAGCACATATGGCTAGTTTATACTCTATCCTCTAAGCGACGGGGAGCCAATGCAGTGCACGAAGGAGTTTGGATGTGGGAGTTGTCTTGGGACATCTAAAAACTAATCTAACAGCAGTATTTTGGACTTTTTTCAGTTTGTTTAGCAGAGTGTCAGGAATGCCGGCAAGAAGAGAATTTCCATAATAAAGATGGGACATAACAAGGGAAGTGACAAGGGTTTGAGTGGCTTGTTGTGAAAGATAGTGACGAATAGTGCCAATTTTCCTTAAGTCATAGTAAGCTAACTGGCAAACTTTGTTCACATGAACTCTCATAGAGAGATCATTATCGAACATGACAACTAAGTTTCTAACAGACTTTGAGAATTCTATCTCACTCTGACCTATGATTAGTTTCAGGGCCTGACCTAATTCGCCTCTACCGCCAACCAGGAGAGCTTTGGTCTTTGAATCATTAAATTAAAGTTTGTTCTGGGTCATCCACTGTTTCACATCAGAAATACAAAGTTTTCTTGCAGAGAGAAGAGGTTGGATTTGACTGGGATGAGTGGAGTTGTAGAGTTGCGTGTCATCAGCAAATTCACTGTGAGAGAACGAATGACTGTCAATTACGTTGGAAAGTGGTTGGGTGTACAGTAGAAACAGCAGAGGACCCAGAACCGAGCCCTGTGGGACTCCGTGATTTAGCGGGGCAGGATCAGAAGCAATACCCTGGATCAAAACAGTCTGCCTTTGTTCTGAGATATATGATTTCAGGAAGGAGAGTGCTGTGTTGTCAATGCCAAAAACATGTCTTAGACGGGAGAGAAGAATTCCATGATCTATTGTGTCAAACGCAGCACTCAAATCTAACAACGTGAGAAGGGAAACTTTGGAATCATCAGAGGAGAAAGGAGGTCATTTAGGACATGGAGCAGAGCTGTTTTGGTGGAATGGTGAGCACGGTATGCGGACTGAAAACGAGCCAAAAGATCGTACTTGGACACATGGTCTAACAACTGCTGCAAAGATAATTTCTCTAACAGTTTTGAAAGAAAGGAAAGGTTGGAGACTGGCCTGTAATTGCTAAGCTTGTTTGGATCCAGGTCTTGCTTCTTCAGAAGTGGCTTGACTAAAGCTTGTTTGAAAACACTGGGGAAGGTGCCAGACTGGAAGCAATCATTGATTATCTGTGTCAGAACAGGCAGAACGTCATCAATGCACTCAAGTAAGAGGGATGTGGGAACAGGGTCAAGGTCACAGGAGGTAGGGGTCATACTATGGATGGTCTTAAGGACCACACTAACCTCAACCGAGCTGCACTGAAGGAGGGGAGTACCACTGAAGAATTATTACTTGAAAAGAAAAGTTACCAGAGGGCAGATTCTTGGAAACATTTGTAACCTAGCAAAAAGAGCATTCTCAGCTGGCACGAAAATTCTCAGTGAGAAGCTCCCTTTTGCTAAACAGCTTGCAACAGATACAGCTAAGGGAGTTGTAGAATCGCAAGCAAAACAACTGGGTGGCAAAGCTATTGAAAGTATTGTGAACAGAATTAAAAACACATCAACCAAAAATCCTGAAGTAATTGGTTCAGTTAATGGGAGCAAAATGAAAATTCCAAATGAGTATTCTAATGCAAGAGCAATCATTAGTCAATTAATTTCAGGAGGTGGTTTCAAAATAATTTAAATTCACAAATACTCTTAAATTTTCTTTAAAATGCGTAGGAAGGAAGAGGCAGACAGACATACAGAAAGGCAGGGAGGGAGGGAGGGAATCCATTGGCTGAGCCTGGCAGATTTTGCTACTGCAACCAGACCAGTATTGATTTTTTCGCCCTGCGCTAAATTTACCAGGCAGCTGAGCGAGCATGGCTCCAAGCTCTCTGCAAAACAGAAATCGTGGCAGTCTGTGTGACATGGAGGCAAAGAAGTAAGTTGAACGCTCATGTCACTGGCATGACTGTCAGTTCTGTCACATGGCACAGGTATGTCAAACCCAAGTTTGACCTACTTTGAGTCTTGGGGGTAGTTTCATGTTGATAAGAGAGTGTGTGTGAAAAGTGAACACTCACAGCATGGTAGGTCAGAAAAGTGAACAGCCCCCTAATTAGGAGTGTTAATTAATGAGGTCATACCGCCAAGTCCCCAACTACTTTGGGACAAATTGAACGGGGAGAAATCGATACCCATATGAGGACACAATGTGCAGACGACTGAAGGTTTTATGGGAGAACGTGTGAGAGTTGGGATTGATGACAACAGTCGGTTGTCTTGCATGGTCCTTATTGCCAGCAGGTGCCAGGTCCGTGGCTCGAGTACCGCGGCGGCAAACATTCATTTGGACAAAATGTTTACCTATCCTTTGTATATTTCACTGCCGTGGCTCATGCCTGAGCCTGTTTTTTAAATTTAAATAATTCCATTTAACGAAATTTGTCAAAAGTGCTGCCCTCCCTCACACTTATAAGAGTGAATGCCGGGAAATTAAATCTCATTATGCAGATATTTACCCAATATGCAGATGGTTTGAAATATGGGGATCGTGTGGCGGCAGCTGTTGTCGCCCGCGACTCCGTCTTGCGCTTTCGCTTTCTGGATGGGATTTCAATCTACTGTGCAGAGCTGAGTGCACTTGAGGCCACTCGTGGCATAGTCTGGAGGAAGAGACTGACGTGAGCCCTAGTGGTCTCTGACTCGCTTTTGGCTTTACAGGCTCTGCGGGGTAGAGAGGTTTCCCATCCATATCTGTTTTGCATTTTTGTCTATCTGTGTCAGCCTCAGTGTAGGGATACTGAGGTCGCTTTTTGCTGGGTCCCTAGCCATATGGGCATCCCGGGGAATGAGAAAGCAGATCAAGCTGCCAAGTCTGCTCTCTCCCTTCCCATGTCCCCGGGCAGGATCCCAGCAGGCAACCTGGTACCCCGCATTAATAAATACATTTTAAATCTGAATCAGGCTGACTGGGACGGCAGGGCACATAACAAACTTCATGAAATATCTTATGTGTGGGGTGAGCGTCTCTCCCCCATATTGCTCACAAGAAAAGAGGAAGTAGTGCTCTGTATGTATAATGTATGTATAATGTATTTATATTGCGCGCACTTCCAGCCCAAAGGCTGCTCAGTAGTGCATGCACACACTAAAAAACTGTCAAAAATTTTCCATAGTTCGAGGATGTATCTAGTAGGGGTCGACTAGGATCCCCTAGTCAGCAAAACGCACTTGGCGGAAAAGGCACGTCTTGAGGCTTCCTCTGAAATTCTTCTGCTTTGGCTCCTGACGCAACGCCTCTGGCAGTTGATTCCATAGGACTGGTGCAGCAGAGCGGAAAGCTCGATTCCCCGAATCGGCCATTCTGTTCTGACCCACTATTATTTGTTGCGGTCAGAGCGTCCACAGGAGTGCCGTACCTGCCAGAGCAGGCTCACCATGCGGCACGTTCTGGTGGAGTGCCCTTGATTTGCTCATCTATGGAGTGGATCAAGCTGTGATAGCATTTTTGATAGATTCTGAGTTTTATTCTCGTCTATGAGTCGTACTATGTCTTCATTGTTTTCGATATTTCTCCACTTACCTCTTCTGAGGTAATCTTTTAATTACACATTTTTATACAGCGGAAGAATGTTGTATGAGCCCTTGGGCTCCATCCATCCATCCCTAAATGCTTTGAGGATGAAGACAGAAATCAAGATGTGAATTTTGCCCTATCGTCCTTTATACTTTTTCGTGTTTGAAGATTCTACACAGCGGGGGCAGTACGACTCGATTTAATGGATTTTGTGTGACTGCTTAGGTGAATTATACTAGACTCCTGTTGTTAAGTTTTTTTCTTTCTACCTTGTTGCTGATGGGTGTTTCTTAATGTTGTGGCCTTATATAGCCTACAAGGCTGATAGGTTATTAAACTTCATCCATCATCCATCCGTGGCTCGAGTCCAGACAGAAATGCTGCATCTGAGGTCATTGCACATTGCTGCCATTGTTCATCTAAAGCTAAAGCTGCAGTCATTGCACCTCATTGCCCTTGCTCATCCAATGCTGCTTCTGGGTCATTGCACATCACCGCCATTGTTCATCCAAGGCTGCACCTGCAGTCATTGCCCATATAAAAAAATTCTATAGAAATCTATAGAATTCTATAGAAATTTCTATCATTTTATCAAAATTTCTATAGAATGCAATAGAAACTACTACAGAATGCTATATATTCTATAGAGCACTATACATGCACTACAGAATCTATAGTATTCTATAGACATTTCTATAGAATCTATACTATGCAGCCTGGAATATAGGATATTCTATAGACTTTATAGAATAATGAAGTAATTACTGCAGTTTACTATAATAATATTATAGAAGATCGACGATTGCTATACTATTCTGTATTGGCGTGTAGGCAGCTAGTTCTTATGAATCTACAGAACATGCACTGACATATACATAGTCAGTTGTATGTTCGACAGTATTTTGCAGAGCTCCATCATATGTTTTGCCATATAAACTGTAAAGTAAGTACCAGTATACACCAGTATGTGATCGCAATAACACATTCATAATCTCCATCATGCAGTTGACAGAAAAGAGCTAGAGTAACCTTTAGTTGTGATATTTATTTTCTTCTTTCACCTTGTGCGAAGTACTGTCCTTAATTGGCATACATTCGATTCAGTACAGTGTCCACTGCAGGCTATAATATAGACTGAGACAACTCCATTCCTTTCACTTCCGTAGGATTAGGATTTAATTGTTGCTGTGCTCGAGAATGTATGTCAGAAGGAAAAGGAAGCTCTGTGTGTGCGTGAGTGTGTTTGTGTGTGTGTGTGAGAGAGAGAAACCTAGAGAGATCGAGAGAGAGAGAGGGGGGGGGGAAGAGGAAGAGAGAGAGAGAGAGAGAGAGAGAGAGAGAGAGAGAGAGAGAGAGAGAGAGAGAGAGAGAGAGAGAGAGAGAGAGAGAGAGAGCGAGGGAGAGTGAGAGAAAGGGAGGGAGAGGCAAGAAAGGGAGGGAGAGAAAGGGAGAGAAAGGGAGGGAGAGGGAGAGTGAGGGAGGGAGAGAGAGAGAGAGAGATAATGCCTGCTTGTATTGTCCTTAAGGCTCACAGAATAGATCGAAACTTTTCTGAAAAGTATCATGTAGAATTAGTGTCATGAACCCATCATCAACATTTAACTTTTGCCCTGAACATGACAGCTCTGAAACGTGTCGTCTGCTTTGGGACCGACAAAATACTCGCGCGAGATCTCGCAAAGCGGTGACGTTGTTCCGCGTGTGAAATGGCGGCAGGTGGCAAGGTGGGTATTTTGAACTTTGTCAGCTTTCCTCATTCGTAACTGTCGTAAGAAAAATAACTGTCAACACTTAAATCTTTCGTTTCTTTCGTTATTGTAGGCACAGATCATATATATGGCTTGCAAACTCGCATTGCGTCAGCCAGAAATTGGTTTGGTCGTTTGCACGATCGACGTTCTGAATCTGAGTGATCGAGAGAGTGAACACGCACGCTGCTTTGCGTCACTGCATGGCGTCTCGCTCAAATTTTTGTCGTTGTCACTGTCGTTTGATTTAATCGCTTTGTGATCTTCAGGATTCTTAATTTGATGTAGTCGCCTTCTGTGTTCTTGCCTCATCCAGTTTGCGAGATGACTGCGGAGAGTGACTGCGGGTTCCACAGGCCTTATCTTTTGCCTTTCGACTGCTGCTCAAACTTTTGATTGTATGCGTTTCGGTAGCATCACCGTTTTGGCGTTTCTTCAGAGAAGATTAATTTGCGCAGTTGAATTGTGATTTTGACTGTTTAGCCGCTTGGATACGTTTGAATACTGTATGTGTGATGCTCTAGTTGCGAACACAAACAGTAATGACGCTATATATGGCACTCTTTGTCAAACCACCGCAGTACCGAGTTACAATTTATCCGTTGTATGTTTACAGTTGATGGTGATACCTCTTGTGCTCATCTAGATTCTAACTCCGGACCACTGGGCATATAAGACCATTGCTGCTGTTGTTATTATCATCATCATCATAGGCATTTTTCATTAACCATATGGATAAGAGTCCACTGATGTGAGAATTGAATGTGACTGCAGATGCTGCTGTTGGTGGTATGCAGTGATCATACTGCAGAACAGTTGTTTGACGTGAGAGAGCATTGTTCTTCTACAATCTGCATGGTATGAAATAGAAATATGCATGATTTGACTAAATGGTGACATGTTGCTTTCTATTAGTATTAATCTTGATTGAAATCTCCCTTTCTCTTTTAAGTATGGCTTCACTTCCTGAGCGTGTAATATTTAATATTTAGTTCATTGGTGTGTTTTTCTTTCTTTACTTTTCAGTGACTCCTGGTGTTCTAGAGAGGTTGGAGAATACCAAGCAGTACACCATCTCAGCCAACTACACCATCTCTCCAACCCAGGAGTCGGCCTGACAGTCAGACACAGCAGCCTTCCCAGGCTTCCAACCATGAACTGGGAGAAAATATGGTGTCTGGTCAAATAAGGGTAGGTACAACTAGCAAATCTACCATTTTCCACAGAAAAATCCAAAATAAGCATTTAACACATGTATTCACAGTAAGTTGTTTACATCATTCTCAGCACTTGTATGTTGTTTATCATGAGTTTTTCAGTAGGTGAATTCAAAGCTAGGGCAAATTGTTGCTGCCTTTGAGGGGTTCTATTTGCAAGTTCAAAATTAGGTGCCTGATAATCTTCATTGTGCTCTGTCATTACCCAGTGCATTAATCATCTATTTGCTCTTTTTCCCTCAGCCACTGGATTCTTACCTTCGTAAATGACCTTCTGCAAGGAATGTTTCCAAGGGAGTACCTTGCTACTCATTCCATTTCGGGCACCCAAAGACCTGGTGCGACTGGATCATCACCAAAGCCAGGGCTCCCCAGCCAGACTCTCCAGCAAATCATCAGTAAAACATTTTTATTACATGCTTTTGCATTGTTTAGACACAAGTCACTTGCATGATTTAAATGCATGTATGTTCTGAGTAGTTGCACATAATTATTTTTAAAATTCATATTAACATTCTGCAAGAAGTTAAGGTAGGCTGAACATTGTACATGTTTTATGTACAGCATGTACATAGAAAATAGTATATCAAATGCCTGATTTAGTCATGAATGTTGACAAGATTTGATGGATATGAATAAATGCAAAATTGCAACATTATTACTGATGATGTGTTGGGTTTTTCTGATATATCACTGAACACTTAATAGGATATCGATATCCTATTAAGTGTTCATTGATATCAGAAAAAACCAACACAAAGCATAAGATCCATGAGATGTGTAGCTCTTAACCTTTTTACTGAAAACTTTCTTGATTGCAACTAATTGATTTTTTTGTGTTTGCCTTGCAACTAATTAATGTTTTGTGTCTGCCATGCAACTAATTGATTTTTTGTGTTTGCCATCTTTGTGCATGCATTCTGCATGAAGCACGTGAGGGATCAGAAACATTTGGCAAGGTAAGTGTGGTTGATTTGTTATGATTTTGGTTTTTCCCCCTTCTTTTCTGTAAAACCTCATCCAGGACACCATAAAACTAAATTTTCTGTGATTCTGCTCGAATATTTAAAAATAATTCCTACTTGCAGAAGAGGGTCAACTGCATGTACAACACATGGCCAAAAGCAAAAAAAAACATGCAAACAATTATGTCTTGTGTATAAATTACAGAGTGGAAGTTATATGGTTTTATTCTTTTCAGACATGCATCTTATTGAAATTAATTTACTTGGTGTATGCTATCCATCTTAATCAAAATTTGACTTATGTATTCTTTTGTGCTTCAGACGCCGTGCAGAAGGAATTTTCTCAAAGCACAGACGTGGATGTTTGGAGCTTTGTGCGGCAAAAGTTGAACAGTGCCACTAAAGGAAGAAGATAACCCTGTGAGTGTCAGGAACCGACCTGATCGATCCTACGTACTCCCATTCTGTGATTGGTAGAACCGACCTGGAATAGAACTAAATGTGAGTGAGGGGAATCAGATCAGTTATGAGAATACTGACACAGATACTGAACTGCGGTAGATTTTCAATTCAGTCAGTCCCACTTCTTTTTTTATTAAGTTTTTCCTTTAGCTTGTTCACTCATGGAAAATGCTGCATGAACAGAATGTCATTACTCCCACAAATATGATTCAGCACTGGAAACGTTTTAATTGTAGAGATTTGCTTTCTTGTGCTATAGATTAGATGTGCAACAAGGTGTTTCTGATACTTTTTTCAAATGCATGCTGATTTTTTACAGTATTTTCTTTGTATTCCATGGATCTCCACCTTCATGGAAAAGTGTATGATAATTTCTATTCATCATATTTCACAATTCTATAGAGTTTGGATTTTTTTATATGGAGTTGTGTAGTCTGTTGGAGTGGAGTACCACCAGTATGAGTTCTGTGCGGCATTTGCACCTATTTATTTACAATCTTTGCAAAATCTATTGTGGCCAAATTATGTTGATTTTCTTGTTATTTTTGTGGTGGGAAATAAATTCTCTAATTCTGTTGTGAGTTTTACTTCTTTTATTGCTTGGCAAAGTACCCTGAGAGGAGTGAATAGTAAGAAATTATTTTCATTCATTTCCTGAGTGTTGTACTTTTCCATCAGTTTCTCATTGCTGTTTCTGTTATCATTAAAATTATTGCTAGAAACATGTAGCTCATTCTTAGAGCATTCTTGACATATATGGTTTATAAAGGCTGTCTTTATTCCTTCTCCTGTTAAAATATCATTTTTAATGTGACCCGTTAATGCAAAAAAAAAAACTGACATTCCGGAAAAGTGGTCTGAAACTTTAATTCTAAGAATAAAGCCTGCTGAAAAGAATCTGAAATTTTATTGTCATTTTTGCATGGCATGTAGCAATCTGTAGAATTTAGTTTAGTAATGCATGGTATTTGTAAGGTATGTACTTGAGTATTTTACTTGTATTTCACTGAAGCATTTACTATAAAGAATGTTTAAACTTTTCTACAATATTCTATAGAATTTTCATTTCTATAAAGAGAACTAAGGAATTCTATAGAATGTTATATAGAATTCTCAAAAGAATTTTCCTATAGAAAGTTCTATAGATTTTTGGTGAAGTATTTAGTTTTCTACAGAATCCTCTATAGAATTTTCTATAGAATTTTCTATAGTTTCTATAGAAAATTCTTTACCAAAAGTCTATAGAAATTTCTATAGAAATTTTTTTTATGGGTGCACATCTCTGCCATCGCTCACTCAGGGCTGCATCTGCGGTCATTGCATATCTCTGCTATCGTTCATCCAATGCTTTATCTGAGGTCATTGCACATCACTGCCATCGCTCATCCAAGGCTGCATCTCAGGTCATTGCACATCACTGCGATTGTTCATCCAAGGCTGCATCTGGAGTCATTGCACATCACTGCCATCGCTCATCCAAGGCTGCATCTCGGGTCATTGCACATCACTGCTATCGCTCATTCAAGGCTGCATCTAGAGTCATTGAACATCCCGGCCATTGTTCATTCAAGGCTGCATCTGGACTCATTGCACATCACTGCCATCGCTCATCCAAGGCTGCATCTCGGGTCATTGCACATCACTGCTATCGCTCATTCAAGGCTGCATCTAGAGTCATTGAACATCCCGGCCATTGTTCATCCAAGGCTGCATCTGGGGTCATTGCACATCACTGCTATCGCTCATTCAAGGCTGCATCTAGAGTCATTGAACATCCCGGCCATTGTTCATCCAAGGCTGCATCTGGGGTCATTGCACATCACTGCTATCGCTCATTCAAGGCTGCATCTGGGGTCATTGCACATCACTGCTATCGCTTATTCAAGGCTGCATCTAGGGTCATTGAACATCACTGCCATTGCTCATCCAAGGCTGCATCTGCAGTCATTACACATCCCTGCCATTGTTCATTCAAGGTTGCATCTAGGGTCAATACACATCACCGCCATTGTTCATCCAAGGCTGCATCTGCAGTCATTGCACATCACTCCTATCGCTCATTTAAGGCTGCATCTGGCGGTCATTACACATCCCTGCCATTGTTCATTCAAGGTTGCATCTAGGGTCAATACACATCACCGCCATTGTTCATCCAAGGCTGCATCTGCAGTCATTGCACATCACTGCCATTGTTCATTCAAGGCTGCATCTAGGGTCATTGAACATCCCGGCCATTGTTCATTCAAGGCGGCATCTGAAGTCATTGCACATCCCTGCCATCGCTCATTCAAAGCTGCATCTGCCGTCATTGCACATCTCTGCCATTGCTCATCCAAGGCTGCATCTAGGGTCATTGCACATCATTGCCATCGTTCATCCAAAGCTGCCTCTGGGGTAATTGCACATCCCTGCCATTGCTCATCCAAGGCTGCATCTAGGGTCATTGCACATCACTGCCATCGTTCATCCAAAGCTGCCTCTGGGGTAATTGCACATCCCCCCCATTGCTCATCCAATGCTGTATCTGAGATCATTGCACATCCCCGCCATTGCTCATCCAATGCTGTATCTGGGGTCATTGCAGATCACTGCCATTGCTCATCCAAGGCTGCATCTGAGATCATTGCAGATCACTGCCATTGCTCATCCAAGGCTGCATCTGGGGTCATTGGTTTTTGACCAATGACACACAGGGAAAGCAGTCTTTTGCTTACATCTTCCTCCACATATTCCTGAAACATCTCCAGCCTTTGAGCAACTCTTCCGATGTTGTATCCTCGATCATCTCGTCATGGATAATGCAAATAAACACGACCGTCTCCACAGCTGTTGCCATCGCACATCCTTGTTCAGCCTGGTGCAGAGACAGTATGCTAATCGACTTGTTTTCTTGCATCTCACCCCTTTAAGTGTTCTAGCAATACTTTCTGTGTTTCAGCAGTACAAGACAATGTCACATTAATGTGGATGAGTTTCAATGTCTGGAAACGCTGTTCAAGTCATATTTCCTTTACTTCAGGACAGGATAACAAGTGTAGAGAAGATTCCAGCTAGATACAGAATGATTAAGCACCCTTCCACACAAAGGGCAAAAACATTGGAGCAGAAGCCTCTCCTCTACTCAATATAAGGCATCCCCACACATGGCAATTTTTCTTGCTATGACATAATAATTATGTGTGTCTGGTAAAACAGCTAAATGAGAACTGGGGGGGGGGGGGGGGGGGAAACAACAGACGAGGGCATTGGCGGGGAAAATAAACCCTTGACACCCACATTGTAGGCGACAACAATACCACAAGATCACGTAGCATGTTGGTAGGTGTCTATCCAACTTTCCCCGTAACATCGTGCTAATTGTGATTGTGGTATCCCTCTCGATTTACAGCTCCCCAACAAACCAGTTTCCACGAACGAAACGGGACAAACACTCTCTGGTGTGAAATTGCTTGAAAGATCTAGGAGAGCGTGCTTAAGTTTTATTGTTTACGCAATGATACTGAATAACTTAATATATTGGTGAACATAAAAAAGTATATTTTGTTTTCGTGATAATGCGTTGTAAATCTGCCCAATCTCACCTGGCCGAAAAAAACTAATTAAGCAATTCAGTGAGCATGTGCAAGTTTTATGACGTCATAAGAGACTTTGCCTCAAGCTGAAACATGGCTGAGCCAAGCGATTGCAACAACACGTTAGACATGGGCCAGAGTAGCGACCCTGACAGCATTTCAAGCAAACAATTCGATGAAGAATGTCCTCCAATACCCGAACCATACCAGTATGAGCCCTACTGCAGCAATGCAGATGACGAACCCGCCGAACAAAAGTTTCAAAACATCGAGGAGCCCTCAAGTTTTTCGAGCCTGTGTGATCGCCTTCACAGTGCATCATGGTAAGGGAGATTACACTTCAAATATGCGTAAAACAGTTTTGTGGTATTGCACATTTGATCGTCACTGTTGTCATTTAGCGAGGGAGGGAGGGAGGGAGGGAGGGAGGGAGGGAGGGAGGGAGGGAGGGAGGGAGGGAGGG
This sequence comes from Theodoxus fluviatilis, assembly GCA_034096865.1. Classification (NCBI taxonomy): domain Eukaryota; kingdom Metazoa; phylum Mollusca; class Gastropoda; order Cycloneritida; family Neritidae; genus Theodoxus; species Theodoxus fluviatilis. Next base: position 16,173 of record JAWQFJ010024086.1, on the reverse strand, counting down.
AGAGAGAGAGAGAGAGAGAGAGAGAGAGAGAGAGAGAGAGAGAGGGAGAACGAACAACGAACAAATAGTTTATTGAGAAGGCCTCCGGCCCATTCCAAGGACAAAATGAACAATCAATAAGTATCCAAATATGGCATGTGAAACATCTGTGCCTAATCAACTGCAAGTGGTTTTTTCTAATCCTCCAAAAATAAAGCATTGCATTCAGGTAACTTCTTGGCTGACGATCTGCATTGAAAAGCCCTGTATAAATATACACGTGTAGCCCTAGTCATATTATCACTGTCGTTACTCAATAAAGTTCTTATTGGATTTGCAGTAGACTGAGCAAGGTGTGCCAGCAAGTAGCGCTCTCTTAAATCCTGTAATGCAGGACACTCAAACATGAAATGTATTTCATCTTCATCTTTTTTTCTACACAATGGACACTGTGTTTCGTATGAATCTGTCTTGTATCTAAATTTGTGAATGCACAAGTCTGTAATACCCATCTTGAAGCAAACAAAACTATATCTGAATATCTTTTTATCAATACTGCTTGGGTATTTTTCGATTACACACTCTAGTTTTATTTCTTTGTAAAAGGAACACCTATTACTTCCTGTCAAACTATTAATCCACTGAGTATGAAAAAGGGAGATCATTCTTTCTCTTAGGTTCTATAAAAAAACACAGGGTCATTTGCAGTGGCCTGGTTCACCCAAACACTCTCAAACCCAAACTTGGTCAGCAATTCCCTAACCATTGAAGCCCACGAGGTGTAATGTTGTGGTAAACTACTCATCATGATATATACCTGTGATGAAGCCGAGGGGAGTTGGTAAGGGTGCAGGGCTGAGACACCGAAGCCACAACTGCTTTGCACAGCCTTTTTATTACTTCATCATGGCAGGTACGTTATATCGTAGCCAGTGTGTGCATGGCGAGACCGAGGTGGCAAGTGTCTGCCCTGACCCTCAGTCTCAGACCATGGTGGAATCTTGTCTGCTCAGCATGCATTGAGCCCCGCTATATCAAGATGACCACACATGACACCCTCCAGGGTGGTCCCAGCTGGCAAGCCGGTATCTTAACAAACTAATATATTCTAATTAAGAGCAATAGAACAGGGGGTGGGCCGGCGACCCTGGGGTCTGACCCCTATGATAAGGGATACCCACCGACCCCTGCGAAGAGGAACAAACTAATTCTAATTAAGAGCAATAGAACAGCGGGCAGGCTGGTGACCTTGGGGTCTGACCAATAACGATAAGGGATGCCCACCGACGCCTGCTAAGAGGAAACAGCAAGGTGATTGAAACTGAGAGAGGAGGGAGGAAGAGAGAGAGAGAGAGAGAGAGAGAGAGAGAGAGAGAGAGAGAGATGTTAGAGAGAAGGGGAAAAAGGGAGAGTGAGTGTCCCCCTTCACATCTCCCCCCCCCCCCCTGCAAGAACTGTCAGTGTCCACAATGACGAAAAAGTAACAACGATAACATACGTGGCAGTGATGATAAAAGAAACTCAATAAATCCCCTGAACATCAAGGAGTAGTAAGTAACTAACAGTGTTACACAGGGTGGCTTTCGCCCAAAATCTAATGTGCACTTCATCCAAGATGGGAGGTGTAAAACCTCGGATGTCAAGGATTAGTAAGTAACTCACAATGTCTACAATGAGTGGCTTTAACCGGCGCTCAAAGTACATTGTATCCAAGACTCAGTTTTTAAAAAATCACCACATTCTCAGCAGTGGCAATACAAAAAATCCGTGGATTTTACCCATGTTTTTCACGTGAAACACGTTTCAGATCGACTCTGGGTCTATGATCCATACTTTTTTCTGATGGGGCTGGCATGGAGCCCCCACTCGTGACTTCACAGCCACCGGGTGTACACCAAGCAAAACAAACAGGCATGAGCAAAACAATGGAGTAAAACGGCCACAATGACAAAGGAAGAAAAAACAACATAACCCCGTAGATAATGATACACACTTTACAATCCCTCATCACGGAGCAGTAAGTAACTGATGATGCTACAGAGGCTGGCTTTTGCCTAAAAATTCAATGTACATTCCATCCAAGATAGGTAAAACAAATACCACTAAGATCAAGGATTAGTAAATAACTCGCAATATATCAATGAGTGACTTTAACCAACGCCCAAAGAACAATGCATCCAAGATTCAGTAAAAGAAAATAATAACCACCTCGTGCACACAATGGCCAGGCAACGATTCGGTGGCAACCAATCACAATTCACATTTTCCTGATCTTGCTTGTTAGAAGCCTCACCACCCGTAGGGTGCAAACCACGAAACACAAAGCATCAATGATTACAAGGAAAATGCATCCTAGGTTCAGTATTTAAAAAACAATCGCCACATTCTCAGGTGTGTTAGAAGCAAGAAAAACAAGTCAAAGGAAAATCGTTGTACACGAATAGAGCACACGCTATAAGGGCGTAGTATCACCAAAAATAGCACTGAGAAGTGAATGCACGTCACGATACAAAATAAGAGACGGAAGGGGAATAATGGGGACATTCGTTTGCGAATACTATGGTCTAATTATAACGTAGGGCTAGTGTGATAATTGGCTTAAAATCGTTGTCAATTTGTTCAAGTCTCAAAAAGGCACATGAAACTTCAGGCGCTCTAGTTAGCTGTGGGGTAGATGTGGCCCAACATGTTTACGTAGTGTAGCAGTCAGTTCTCGTACTGGGCACATGATTGGAAAAATCGCAATGAGCGGAACGAACTTAATTTACTGAGACGATGCGCATGTCCCGTTGTAGTCACGTGAAATTAAACACATATCAATTAGGGTGATCCAAATCCGAATCTATCCGGCGGCTGACCTGCCGTCAACCTGGTGGTACGGCGTGGCCGAAGTTCGGTCAAAGAGAGCACCGACCGGATGAGTTGGGGAGGAGACGCAGTCTTTCCCAGTGTGGAAGGGGAATCCTCAACAATGTCCACAACTGCATCCGGCCGGAGGTGGTTGATTCGTTTGAGCTGCTTGCACCCGCGCAACAGCTTGTCGAGGGTCGTTTTGGTCACAACGTGAGTGGGGCGCCCACAGGAGGATGGTTGTTCTATCGGCAGTGTCATTCTCTCTGACTGAAGGGGGATTGTCTTGTGTTGAAAGGTAGCCTACCCATCACCGTGTGACTGGGGAATGATCTTCAGGTCGTACCTATTGACGCACTTGGTCGATGATGCAGTCAGTTGCATCAGCCATATTCATCTCACGGATCCCACGGCGCATTTCCTCTGTCCATTTCTCAGCTGTCATGTTGTCAAGGCCATCACATCGAAACGTGGGTAGGCAACGCTCCCTCTGTCTGCAGACAACGCGGCTGGCCGGTGTGGTGGACAGCTGGATTTCTTCCTCTTCAGGACACATTTCTTTTTCGTGGTTCATCTTGAAAAAGGACTGTGGTGGGAGTGCACTGTCTCAACCCAGCCAGATGTGATGAAGCCGAGGGGAGTTGGTAAGGGTGCAGGGCTGAGACACCGAAGCCACAACTGCTTTGCACAGCCTTTTTATTACTTCTTCATGGCAGGTACATTATATCGTAGCCAGTGTGTGCATGGCGAGACCGAGATGGCAAGTGTCTGCCCTGACCCTCAGTCTCAGACCATGGTGGAATTTCGTCTGCTCAGCATGCATTGAGCCCCGCTATATCAAGGTGACCACACGTGACACCCTCCAGGGTGGTCCTGGCTGGCAAGCCGGTATCTTAAACTAACATATATTCTAATTAAGAGCAATAGAACAGCGGGCAGGCTGGTGACCTTGGGGTCTGACTCCTAACAATAAGGGATGCCCACCGACGCCTGCGAAGAGGAAACAGCAAGGTGGTTTAAACCGAGAGAGGGAGGGAGGAAGAGAGAGAGAGAGAGAGAGAGAGAGAGAGAGAGAGAGAGAGAGAGAGAGAGAGAGAGAGAGAATGCAGCTATGAGCAAATACCATGCAAATATTCTCTCTCCTAGTTTGCCTCACACAGGCTGCAACACTAACTCAAAAACGCATATGTGTAAGATGCTCCACCAACACGAATTACACCAAAGGCTTGTTCAGGACTACAAAGCGCTTCAGGAGCGCTTCATGTTGGCAAATGAGCGCTCTTTGCCTCTCCTGAACACCTACAGATTTAGTGCAGCGATTCACTTGTTAAAGCGGAGGTAAATCTTCTGCGCCCCATTTTGTGTTGCTAGACGCTAAAAAAGGGTTTTCTTTGCCACAGACATCGTTTATACATTTTAAATGTATTCTGCATGAATAAAGTCCACTACTGGGTCATCCTTACTTGCCATTGCTCGCGCATACAGAGCGCTTGGGGCATATAAAACTCGTTCCAGTCCCAAAATGATGTTTCTGAGGGTTATTTTACGCATCGACGGCCAGTGCGGGATCGAAGACGCCATTTTGAAAATCGTGTGAATCACCTCGGATCTGTGATGCACAGCGCTGCTCAGCGCTGAGTGAATCACTCCCCAAAATTGCTGTTCAGGAGTGAAACACGTGCAGCGCTGTGCAGCGTTTCGCAGCGCAGCGCCTCCTGAACAAGCCTTGTGTTTAGGAGAGACACTAGCAGAGACAACACTAAATGTAAGAATGCCAGTGACCCCTTCCAGTCCCAAAATGATGTTTCTGAGGATTATTTTACGCATCGACTTCCAGTGCGGGATCGAAGACGCCATTTCGAAAATCGTGTGAATCACCTCGGATCTGTGATGCACAGCGCTGAGTGAATCACGCCCCAAGATTGCTGTTCAGGAGTGAAACACGTGCAGTGCTGTGCAGCACTTCGCAGCGCTGCGCCTCCTGAACAAGCCTTTTGTATAGGAGAGACACTAGCAGAGACAAAACTAGATGTAAGAGTGCCAGTGACCGTTGTCACTAGGGTTGGGGCTGCCTGGCATGTAGAAATATTTTTACTCGTAGAGGTTGCCATGGACGCCATCGGCATTCATCGCTCTTTGAGCTTTCGGCCAGCATCGGTCGTCGGTCGCGATCGGTCATGCTTTTGTATGGATGGTAGTAGCCTTCGGTAGTGGCTTCTTTTTCCCCCCACCGGATATCATATCTCCTCCTGCAGCCGGTATGAGTGTGGCTAACAGCCGGGAGCAAAGTGTTCGCTGCAGACGGTCGAGAATGATGTTTGCACAAAGTTTGAACGGCATGTACGTACAAAGCGCACCCACTGGCGATTTAATGATGGGTCCAGCGAAAATCTATGCGCCTCCACTCCATCTGAGTTTCTCAAGGAACATTCAGCAACTGCGCATTCAGCGCCATTGCATTTCCTCTTCAGTGAAACGGCCGGTGTAGACTCACCGCTCGTGGAAACTGCCGTGCGTTCAAGAGACCTAGCGGTATCGACCGGTTGATACCGTTCGTCTCTTGAACGATTTGGTACGGCTACCGGTATCGACCGGTAGATACCGCGCCGAGAGCTGTTGCGCCTATATAACCAAAATGGCGGATGTTGGCGAAGTAATGGAAGTCACCTTAATGGAAAGCGATAGTGGCAGAATGTACAGCCTGCTACTACCGCCAAGACTAGCTGATATGATAGAAAAAGTTGGGCTGATATTATGGTTATTCATTTATTTGCTATTTTACCTGTTTGTTCATACCAAGTTTATTTCTATACCATTGTTGGTCGATTTAATATGTAGAATATAATGGCGTGGCGCCGTGTCAAGCGTTGAGCTGCTCGCAGCCCATGCAGCGATCTGGACAGCGACAAGGTCGAATCATGACTCAGACTGACAAATGTAAAACAGATGAGCTATCATTCATAACAAACACAATCAGATAAATGAATGCTTGCCACAAGAAATACAAACTATGTTTGCTTGTTTAGACAACAGAGTACTTAACTCCCATTGGAACTATGAGAGGTAGGGCGAGATTCCTGCAAGAACAGAAATACATAAATCTTTCACCCGCACGCCCACAGAGCAAGGAGGAGAACAGATAAAACAAAAGCTAGGATGCCTTTATTGTTTAATCCGAGTGAGACTACTATTTAAGGATTGACAAGTATTTAAAACATGTATTATTGCAGAACATCGTTTACCATCAACCGTCCTGGCCATTCTCCAGCAGAGATATGGCACCCAAGAGGACATTTCACTTTGTAAGTACTATAGTTGAAGGACTGGATGCATTATAACCCATCAAGACAGCCCATAGTTGACCATTATATTGAAATTTTTACAAAAGTATTGGATGTGAGAATGAAGCAGAAGCATCTTATGATGCCAAATAAGTCATTTTTAAGTTTATAAGGGATTTGAGAAGCATTTATTATGTACAGAATGGTGCATTTACAAGCCACTCACTTTACTCATTATCAAATTTATTATATCTTCAAATTTCAAGCCATTATAATTTGTTCTTTATTTATGACGATTTGTCTGGTGTTAAAATAATATGCACATTTTAAGTGTAACAAATGAATATCGTAGTATTGTTCAGCATATCTGAATTTTAGTTTTACTTTATCATTGCTTATTTGCATTTCTATTCATGCAGTCCTCTGCATCCGTGGGTAAGATAAGAGTGGCCTGATGGTGGAGTGCTGCATGCTTTAATTATCCAACCTTGCATTTAAAACCTTTGTAAGCTAAAACTTACATTTGCATTTAATCTTCTGCCTATGCTTGTCTTTTCCCCAACTATAAGAAGCTTTTTGCTGTCCGCTTACCTCTTTGTGTGTATTTGTGTGGCCCAAGTAGTTCTGGCATCCCAATGCTTCATGGTGGTGGCCTGCTTTTTAGTTGCATCGTTCATTTGTAGCTAGGCCAACATTTTCCATCTATTTACTGCTTGCATTGCTTTAATAATGCATATAAATAACACTTTGCTTCATCATTGCCTACCTTTGAAGCTGTTTTGAATGGAAATGCATGCACCGTTTATGATAATGGAGTTAAAGTTGCATGAGAGTTGCATGTACTTGGATTTAAGTTAAATATTGGGTATCAGATGGAACATCAACTGTTATAAAATACAACATTTATGAATTTGAAGAGCTTTTGATAATTCACAATGAAAATGAACTAATAATGTTTTAATTGAATGTAGTGATTGTGAGGTAATTCAAAGTATGATTCATTCTGTGACTGATATCTTTTCACTGTTGATGTTTAGCTCTATCTAATGTTCAGTCATTTCATTGTGTTAAAGCTTTCGAGCAGTCGGTTTTTATTGTGGTGGAGGCAGGAGTGTTTGCTGGAGAACCTCCTCAAGTTTCTCAGCAAGAAGCACAGTGTAGTTCATAAAGCTAGTCCTCATACAAAAACTGAGAAATTCGAAATCCCATGACCACAAGTACATAGAACACTTCATGGCATTGGAATTCATTACATTAATACATTTATTTTCCCTTCAACTAACACACAGCTCTAAAAATAAAAGAGAGACTGTGTGTGTGTGTGTGTGTGTGTGTGTGTGTGTGTGTGTGTGTGTGTGTGTGTGTGTGTGTGTGTGTTTGTTTTGAGGAAGTATGTGTCCATGCATGCATGCATACATGTGTATATGTTAAGGACATCTATGTGACTTTAGCATTATGTATTTACATTTCCTACAGACGAATGAACGACACAGCAATACCATTTCCAACACTGACTGTGGTGTTTTTTGTTTGTGTTTTACAGCCACAAAAAAGGCATCAGCTGGTCCCTCTCAGCAGCCGCTGTCAGAGGCCCTTGAATCAGCCAGCTTGAGAGGGAAATGTAGGCATGTGTACCTATTCCTTGTTTCTGCAATGAATGCCTACGTATCCATAGCTTCACTGATGCTATTCGCCGCATCATTTACACTTCATCACCATTCCCTTCACATTCAGGGATTTATGGTGATATAATTCCTCCAGATTGCTGTGCATGTCTTGCATGATAGACGTGTGTTGTGTGTGTGTGTATGTTGAGGACGTCTATGTGACATTAGCATTATGTACTAGCATTTCCTGCAGATGAATGAACGACACAGCAATACCCTTTCCAACACTGATTGTGGTGTGTGTGGTTTTTTTTTGCAGCCACAAGACAGGCATCAGAGGGTCCCTCTCGGCAGCCTCTGTCAGAGGCCCTTGAATCAGCCAGCCTGAGAGGTAAATGTAGACATGTGTACCTATTCCTTGTTTCTGCAATGAATGCCTAACGTGATGAACCAAATATATCGCGGTCTTTTTTGTATGTGGGACACTCATGACTATAAAGCTTTTGGGACAAAATGTGTATGTTTTTGTTCTTATACAGATCGAAGCCAGTGGTAGCATGAAACCACTCTGCTTCGCATCAGCGAGAGGCAGGACAAGGAACACCTGTTCCTCAATAACACTACCCAAACGCAGGCATGGCGCAGTGGCCAGCTCACTCCAAGAGAGTGGCTACTGCTTCACTGCAGAGGACTGCAGTCAAACGTTTTGGAACTTGAAGCAGAGGTTCGTGTTTCTCATACATACAATTATAGCTGCTAGAATATTTATAGGATTATTGATCAAAAGTGATTGTTGTTAATAATTTGAAATCAACAGTTATGAAACAGAAATTAATATTTATTATACAACATAGTTATGTCACAAACAATTTTATGATAAACGAATAAACAAGTAACGCATGTTGGGATTACTGACCTGTTTCAATGGTTTAGTTGTTTTATAAAGATAACATATAATTATATATATAAATACATAATGTACATTAAGGCTCAGGTGTAATTCAGTTGAATTATGAAAACAAATGGGAGGGGGAGATAGGAAAAGTTTCTAAAGGAGGTGGGAGGAAAGAAATAATACATATATTAATCGCAGCAGAAGCCTCCTCATAATCATTAGTAATATTATCATAATCAGTAACATCATTTTAATTATCACTAATATCATCTTAATAACATAATCATTGTCAACACCTTTTCAATAATCAGAGACATTATCACCATCAGTAACATCATCGTCATCATAATTTTCATAATTGATTTTTCACAATCTGTAACATTATCATTCAGACCCCCACCCCACCCCAAATGTGTATATGTACTAAATCATAAGTATACACATCATGATACAGGGTATATGTTGAAATCCATATAACACTTTACAACTGAGGGTAAAATATAGACTGCCAGAGTCCAGAAAACAAAACCCATAAAGATAGCCTTTGACTAATCATTGTCTCTCACTTCTGCTGCTTGCCAAACTGAGGACGGACTGTGGCTGAAATGTTTATCCTTCATTAAACCAGGGATCCCTTTACCTTTCGTTCAACCAGGTGATCAATATACTCATGGACATGGCTTTGCACATTTACCAAGTTACCTCCTTTGACACTGAAACCATCATTGTTACCTTCTTTTCTGCAACATTTTTTCTGTAGCAATTGTATGGAACTAGTAACATTTTAGGTGAGATGTGTATGGAATCAAAGATTTTCTTTTTGATAGTAAACGTGTTTCTTCACAAGTGTAAATACCCTATTGAAAACTATGTCATGATCTCTTAATTCAAATAGAATAATTGTATTTATTTCAGATACAAAACAATCAAAGACAAGCATGGCACAAGTGGGAGCAGCAGGTGCCATTGGCCGAATTTTGATCTACTGGACGCCATGTTCCAGTCGGTTCCGGCCATAGCACCTGTTGCCCCAGTGGCATCAGTGCCATGGCCAACGTCCTCCTCAGCAACATCAGCACCACAGGAAGAAGAAGATGAAGAGATGCAGGCTCATGATGAGTTGCCCACTCTTCATGTGCCAAGACAACGCAAAAGAAAGCAGAGGGATGAGCCGGAATGGTTTAAGACCTTCCATGAAGATTTGAAAAAAATGCATGTGGAGCGATTTGAGGAAGACAAACGAAAGAGATAGAGAGGCAGCGGTTGGCAGTCCTCAAACGAATTGCAGAATTTCTAGAAATATTATGCGTCCACCAACCTTGTCCCTAATTGATCTATTTGCAATTGACATAATTATACATGTAATATCACAGTTAGCCTGTGAGCCCAAACCTATGGCAAATCTTGAAAAAGATCTGACATATGTCATTAATGAATGAGTTCCGAAACATTTGACCTGATGGTGTTATTGTTGTAGCACTTTATTTAGTATTCAAGCAACATGTGCATTCTTTTAACTCTTCATGTGTACCTCTGGGCAATCTCTCATATTTTGTTCTTTAAGGATAGACACGAGTAAAAGAGAAGATTTTTTTAAATGCAACGAGTTTTCAAACTTTCATGCATGGTAATTCAAAGATATACATGAAAATAATAGAAAACCACTTTTGCTTAATGAAAAAAATACATTATTGGTTACTTATGCAAATAACAAAGAATTTTCTATCTTTAAAAAAAGTACAACTCAAAAACTATATACAGCATGATAAAATTTTTGGTTTCCTTAGATTTGTAATGTCAATATATAAAACTATTCAAAAGTGCTCTTAACTCAAAATCACCAGAAAAAGACATTTTGACTGTTTTTACAGAGTGGCTTCCCTTAACTTAAATGCTGTTCATAAAGTTTTCACTGCAAACTTATGGGTATTCCAGAAAAAATCTAATATATGGGTCATTATTGTTCAAGTTCAAAACTTTTTGGGCAAATGTTTTTTGGGGTAGTTTTTGGTTACTGATAATTATGCCAAAGTGTACATTATTTGGAGTCTTTTGGTGTGTGCTTCTTGAGCTATTTCCCCCTCTTGCTCTGTGATTACACTGCTGATCTCTTCAAGAATGATGTCTGCTTCATCAAAGGACTCCTTCTGCAGAATGAAGTAATGTAGCACACAACAGGCTGTGGTAACTTTTGGCATGCCTCCAGTTCTCCTCATGTCTAAGTTCTTCAGACGCCTGAATTTTCCCTTTAGGAGACCAAAAGCACGTTCTTTGTCTACTCTGGTGGAATTATGCAGCTGGTTGTATTTTTTCTTTTGTGGCGTCAGCTGGCCATTGTCACGAAATGGATTCAAGAGCAATGTGGTCAACCCATATGCTGAATCCCCCAGCAAATGGAAATTGCTTGGAGGGGGATTTGCCCGCAGATGAGAATAGAGGGGACTGGATCTGAACGTGCGTGTGTCATGGACAGACCCAGGGTAGCCACAATAGATGTCAAGGAAACGCAGATGGCTATCACAAACTCCCTGCAAATGATGGGACGGCAGGGCTTGTAACAAACTTCACGAAGTATCTTCCGTGTGGGGTGAGCGACTCTCCCCCACTTTGCTCACAAGAAGAGAGGAAGTTGTGCTCTGCCGTTCCCGAATCGGCCATACTGTTCTGAACCACTCCTACGTGTTGCGGTCGGAGCCTCCACCGGAGTGCCGCGCCTGCCAGTGCAGGCTTACCATGCGGCACGTTCTGGTGGAGTGCCCTCGACTTGCTCATCTACGGAGTGGATCGAGCAGTCTGTCTGACATTTTTAAAGATCCTCTTGCTGTGATAAAATTTTTTTATTTATTCTGAGTTTTATTCTCTTTTATGAGTTGTACTATGTCTTAATTGTTTTCGATATTTCTCCACATACCTCATCTGATGTAATCTTTTGATTGCGCATTTTTATACGGTGGAAGTATGTTGTGGCATTGAATTGCCCTACAGGCTGATGAGACCTTGGGCTCCATCCACCTATCCCTAAATGTTTTTTCAGTGTTGCGGACATCAAGATGTTAAATTTTCCCCTATCGCCATTATGCTCTTTCGTGTTTGAACTCTAAGCACAGCCATTGCTGGCTGTTGGGCAGTGAGGCTCGATTTTATTGATTTTAAGTCACTAGTTCGGTGATTTGTACTATACTTCGCGGAGAGTTCTCATATCATGGTGGAAGAGTTTTCTTAACTATGTGGCCTTATATAGCCTACAAGGCTGATAGGCCCTTAAACTCCATCCATCCATCCCTGCAAATGAAATGTAGGATATCCTTTCCTGCAAAAGAAGGAGTTGTGGAAGTCAGAGGGGCCAGTGATGGGAATGTTTGTTCCATCAATGACACCAATGACCCCCGGAAAACCTGTGCGTGTACTAAATGCATCTGCAATTGCAGCATACTGTCGTGGTGATGGCCATGAGACCAATTCTGGAAGAAGTGTTCCTGACAGGATGTTGCAGATGTTCATTAAGCAATAGTGCAATGATTTCTTGCTCATTCCAAATCTATCAGCCAAACCTCTCAAACTCTCTTGGTTGCTCATACACCAGAGTGATGCCAGGGTCCTCTTCTCCAGGCTGGGCTGATGCTTCTTTCTGGGGCATGTGGACCAAGAAGTTCTAGAAGATCCTGAAAAAAAATGAAAAGATTGTTACACTTTTCTAAATATATCATCAGTCATACAAAACTATAAAATTGCTAACTTGATTACAATGATTGTTTTTCAATGTTTTGGGTCTTTGAACAAAATAGTTATGCTTGTTACTCTAGTCAAGTTGGAGTTGATCTTGTGAGTAGGGTGACTGTCGCGACCACACCCGCTGGGTGGGCCCTTACCCTCTCAGGCAGAAGGAGTCAGGAACTCAAACCCTTTTAAACAATTACTGACACTTTTTGAAACAAGAAAATATTTATTAACCCCACCCTTAGCACCCCGCAGAATGAAATGGAAACGATGGAAAGGATGGTTGGTGATGATATCAGATGAACAAGGATGCAACTTATGTAACTAACAATGACAAATCAAACAGTTCTATCACACAAACACACCTTCACCCCACCACATGTGAAACTACATTCTCCCTCACACGATAAACCAATCACATGTGACAATACACCATCACTCACCCTGTAAACCCAAAAATTATACCCCAACAAATCACAGTCCACCCAAATCACCCCACCACAACAAGATAGTTGTCCAACCAGCGGCCGTTCTCACGCCGGCAACTTTCCCTTCAACCCAACATCTCTCACTGTCCGACACTGTCTCTTTCCCCGTCACCACGACATCTCCCACTGTCCAACACTGTCTCTTTCCCCGTCAACCCGACATCTCCCACTGTCCAACATTGTCCCTTTCAAGAACCCAAAGCCCCTTACGACCGATCGCTCCCGTCTCATGGCCCCCCCTCTGCGTCAAGTCGCAGAACAGGGAACGACGGACACAAGGTGCCCACGACCGTCGGTCCTCCCTTGGTCAGGTGGGCTCCAGTTGAGTGCCGCTGGGAACCTTCGCTGTCGACAGCTATGAAGAGTAGTGGGGACCTTCGGCGACGCCGACAACAGTGAGGATCATCGAGGACTGGGAATGGGGACGACAGCGATGCAGGACATCGACAACTTGGTTGGTGCGGGTCGTAGAGCCATGCAACTCAAAACATCCCAGGCCTAAACGGCCAGAATTAGCAATCACATAATACCTGGCACATAAATCACAAATACTTCACCGCCAGAATTAGCAACCATATCATAAGACTTTGCACACAAATCACCAATATTTCACCGCCAGAATTATGACGGCCTTCAATCAACCAATGCCGTAGCCTTTCACAAAAACTAGGGTCATTCCGCCATCTTAACCTTTATGCAAATACACAAATCGAAACAACAACCCTACCATGAACTGATTTAAATAATGCGCGGTGAGAACAACCAAAGCAATAATAACGAACGACAAAACCACTGTTATGCAATTCCAATCCTACCCAAACTTCCCACCTGCTTCTAAACCAACTAACTCACAACCCAGCAAAAACTACACAAAGACGTTTACACACAACCAATACTCACATGAAAGCACCCCGTCCTTTCCCTGGTGAAGAATTCCGTTGGTCTACACCACACAAAGACAAAATAGTCTTCTAAATCTACTGGGCTGACAGAAGCCACGCCACACACCGGGCTGACAGCAGTCACGCCACGCTTTCTGCAACACTCCCAAAAGCGAGGTTGCCTTCGCGCCCACAAATCGGCGACTGACAATATAAAACCCTCACCCCCAAAAGAAAATATGAGCATCGCCGGCAAACTTTTCTTCCCACAAATTCACGTGCTAAACCCGCACCGAGCTCGCTCACCCTGTCCATTCGCACGCGAAACGGGAAACGCACAGACGAGGCACGTGACAACGCATCACAAACACACTACACACCACGCATACACACACAAAACCGCCCACCCCAAAATTAACCCCTTCACCGCTAGCAACCTGCTCGCGACAGTGACCCTGGGTAATTTTCACCTCTAGGGCAATCAGTGGCTAGCTCCATGCCAGAAAGTTGGTTCACTTTCTTTGCTAGCTCATTACAAATATTCTTTGTTAGTTAAACTCAAAGATGACAGGACAGACACTGCTACTTCCCTTTAGTAGTAATTTAGATTTTAAGATTACATCTTTCAATCATATCAGCAGTCCACATTTCAGGGAAAGGGCATGCACACATTCTAATGATGTGCTACAATCCAGACTTTTGCTGTCAAGTTAATGTATAGATTTATTTAGTAGTCACACCTTTAATTTTCTTGGAGATTTGTAATGGCATTGGAAGGATTTTGTAGACTTGCGGCTTTCTGTTAGGTATGTTTTGTTTCTTCCCTTTCCAACTTTATTGTTGGTTTGAAGAACAAATGTTTCTTAGTTATAATTTGAATTCTGTATCAAAACATGTTTTCTACACTGTCTCTAAAATGTTTTATGCACACTTCATTTAGCACGTGAAACTGCAGTTGTCAGTTGTCTAGGTATTACAGAAAGATAGCTAATAGTGATGGAGTGGTTGGGGTTTGTGTGTGTGTGTGTGTGTGTGTGTGTGTGTGTGTGTGTGTGTGTGTGTGTGTGTGTGTGTGTGTGTGTGTGTGTGTGTGTGTGTGTGTGTGCGCGCACACAAGTTAAATTAGTATGTCATGTAAATGCATTTCTTTGGCTATAATATTGTGTGTTGGATATTTATATCTGGTCATTTGAGGTTGACTAGCCTTTGGTCACTCTATTGTCTACAGTCTTTGCAGGGCAGTTTTTTATACTGACAGTTAATGCACAATGTAATTTGATTGTACATGAGCAAATTTAGAACAATGCAAATCTATTAAAAGTCAAATCACATTCTGTCATAGTAAGGAACTTGTTTGAGTTACATTGCTGTAAATAATTTTAAAATGATTGTGAACTTTGCTTTTCATCTGAATGGTGCAAATAAATAAATAAAAACAAAAAATGAATCATCATCATTAGAAATGAAATGTACTAGATTCCTCAGTTGCTTTTGTGATAGGGTGCACCCATCACCGAATGTATTTGCCCTCTCCCTCTCCCCCTTACATATATGCATCATGTGTGTCCAGTGAGTCTGACACCCGCTCCACATGCCCAGCCACAACACTGCTCTTCTGCTAGTCTGAAAGGGTCGAGTGGCTGCTCTTTATATCAATTGTTAACTGTATATGTCACACTTTACCTCTCTCCCTGTCATATATCTTGAGTGTTACATGTCCATTCTCTATTACTCTCCGAATATGAAGCTCCGTATTGCTGTCAGTCTGGTAGGGTCCAATGGCTGCCCATTCGATCACTTGTTTCAACGTGACATGGGAATGCAGACTGTTCCCCAGGCATGCACATTGTTCCACTTTGTGGGAACAATGCCAACTCTTCTTCCCATTGTTCATCCCCACCAAGAACCTGTCCTACCACCTGGCCCAATCACACTTTCAAAATTATTTTACGGTGACCTCAATTTGAAATTCCATTAAGACAAGGAGGGGAGGGGGGGAGGACTGACATTGGTATTAGACTATTTTTACACCCATGTGGGTGAAGAGGGAAATCGAGATGTGAAGTTTGCCATATCGCCCTTTATGCTTTCTTGTTTAGAAGGGTCTACACATCATCCCCCGGCTGATAGGCAGAGGGACTCTATTTCATAGATTTCATGAGACTGGTTAGTTGAATCGTACTAGACTCCACTGGTGTGTATTGTTTTTATACCTTGGTAAAGATGGGTATTTATTAACGTTGTGGCCTTATATAGCCTACAAGGGTGATAGTCCCTTGAACTCCATCCATCCATCCACACCCATGTCGACACTGCTTCGTAGCTGCTTTGAGAAGTTTTTTGAAAGAACAGAATCACCACAAAAATCGAAAACTAATACAGTTGTAAAATCCGCGATGTCAAAGGAACATGTATCCTTTTATATTGAAATAGCTATCAATCGTTGGATGCAGTAGCATAAATGTAAACACGAAT
>JAWQFJ010024082.1:30000-45131 GCA_034096865.1 Theodoxus fluviatilis | reverse complement strand
CTACAGAATCAGTTGGATACTTTGGGAAGGGAAGCGGACAATGTTGGTCTTGAGGTAAATGTGAATAAGTCAAAGGTAATGGTTTTCCGTAACGGAGGTTTCCTATCTGAATATGAGAAATGGCATCTTGGTAAAGACAGATTGGAGGTGGTAAATGAGTACAGATACCTCGGGGCTTTGTTTACGAGAAGACTGTCATGCCACTTACTGCAGCGCGATCTGGCACTGAGAGCAAGGGTTGGTATGTTTCAAGTTATAAAATGCTGTGCAAGGCTTGGTTATGCTACGGCCAGTCTGTTTTTTGACTCACATGCGAAGCAAAAGTGAGTCTATGTACTGAGCCGTGTCGTCCGTCCGTCCGGGCGTCCGGGCGTCCGTCCGTTCGGGCGTCCGTAAAAAACTTAAACGTTGGATTTTTCTCGGAGACTATTAAGTCTATCAACACCAAATGTGGCATGATGGTGTATGATGACAAGGCCTCAAAAAACATACATAGTGACTTGACCTTGCTTCAAGGTCAAGGTCACAGGAGCCATAAATGTGGTCTCAAAAACAGTCATTTTTCACATGTTCCCAATTTTCTCCCACGTTATTGAGAATGGCGACCTTAGCTACAAGTGGTATATAGGTCAAAGCAAGCCCTATCTTTTGATACCAGTTTGGTTGACCTTGCTTCAAGGTCAAGGTCACAGGAGCTCTTCAAAGTTGGATTGTATACATATTTTGAAGTGACCTTGACCCTGAACTATGGAAGATAACTGTTTCAAACTTAATAATTATGTGGGGCACATGTTATACTTTCACCATGAGACACATTTGTTCACATATCATCAAGGTCAAGGTCACTTTGACCCTTATGAAATGTGACCAAAATGGGGTAGTGAACCACTAAAAGTGACTATATCTCATGGTAGAAAGTGCCAATAAGCACCATTGTGCTTCCTATGTCTTGAATTAACAGCTTTGTGTTGCATGACCTTGGATGACCTTGACCTTGGGTCAAGGTCACATGTATTTTGGTAGGAAAAATGTGTAAAGCATTTCTTTGTGTATGATGTCATTGGTATGTTTAGTTGTTTGACCTTGACCTTGAAGGTCACCTGAAGGTCAAGGTCATATAAAGGTCAAGGTCAAGCATGTGAGTCGTATGGGCTTTGCCCTTCTTGTTAAGCTCTTTGATGCGCAAGTGCTACCCATTTTGCTATATTTCTCTGAGTTGTGGGGTATGTATAATTGCTCTGCAATCGAAATGATTCATCTTCAAGCGTTGAAAAACTTCATGCATGTACCTGTAATAACCCCCAATTTGATCATCTATGGCGAATCTGGAAGGTACCCATTGTACATTAATTCTACGATCCGATCTATTAGATACTGGCTGAGAATTCTGAGAATGGACTCGAGCCGATTACCACGAAAAGTGTACAATATGAGGTTGTATTGCTCTGTAACAGAAATTTGGGCGTACAGTGTGAAGCATTTGTTGGAGAAGCATAATTTCAATCATGCGTGGGAAGTACAAGTCATAGAGAATGAAAGGTCCTTTTTGAGATCATTAAAGGAAAGTCTCATTAAGGAGTACACTACTAATTGGCGAGAGGGGTTGAATCGCAGTGACAGGTATTCCTTCTACAGAATGTTCAAACAAGAATTGTGTCGAGAGACCTATCTGCAAACCATTGACAAAAAGATATTTCGAGATACATATCGCTTTCGATGCGGATTATCATATTCTTTACCCACCAGAATCGATTTAAAGATCAATCTTCAACAGTGTCTACTTGTCCAGCCTGTTATGAAGTTGAAGAAACAGAAGAACACTTCCTCCTAGAATGTCCAGTTAATGCTGATCTACGACAGATGTACATATATGATGTGATTGAACCCCACGAAACTGTCAATATTAAGAACCTGCTGTCTATACAAGATATAAAAATGATAAAATCAATAACACGGTACCTGCACCATGCAATTCAAAGGAGACACGAGGCTGTGAAAATTGCGTCAACCGAAGTTTTCTATTTGTAATGTTGTGATGGGCCGGTGGCCTGAGCAAATAAACTCGTTCGTTCGTTCTCTTTCTCTCTCTTTCTCTCCTCTCTCTCTGTCTCTGTCTGTCTGTCTGTCTGTCTGTCTGTCTGTATGTTTCTCTCTCTCTCTCTCTTTCTCTCTCACCTTCCCATTCATTCATTAGGCACTCACGTACTCACTCGTCGTATGGGTTAGAGCTCCGGATAGTGTGATTCGCTTATAGGGGTAATCTGCTTTGAGTCAACGTTGACCCGTGTGTCAGTCGGCATGAGGCACTAAAAGAGAATCAGTGAGTGAACTGAATATTTATTTTGCTTGTTTGGTGGGGATTTAGTGACTTGTTGTGGTACACGCAACTTTCACTTGACTTTGAACTGAGCTGTGTTCACGGCGAGCACCCCCGTAATGGGGACGATACGTCCTCGTATCGGGCTCGCATTGGCCTGTTCTACTGTGCATCGCATCGGAAACGAAATTACAAAGCAGACCGTAGTCGCTTCACCGGGCAAGTTTGAACTTCATTTGGGTGCCATGATTGTTCTGATGTTCAACCTGTATGTGCAGCGCGTTACTCTCGGTGATTTTCTGTCATTGAACGCGCGTCGCTCTGGCCAAGGTAGGCTGCCGCGTGCCTCTGCAAAATTCTGTTTGATGGGAGTCGCTCTGTACGCGTCACTGCTCTTCGCCTGTATAGTGAAACCGTGCCATACCCCCTGTGTCAGTTATGACTTTTCCCAACATTTGCTCCGGAGCGGTGATATATCCGAAAATCCGGGACCAGAAACTACTCAGGAAACACAGACAGACAAGGAATTGTATAGCTGTGACGTTGCTGACAGGCTAGAATCTCTCAGTATGCAAATGGTGCACGGCAACGACAGACTGACCAACATGATTTGTGACCGATTTGACAGTCTGCAAAACGAAATTACCCACACCAAGTCATTTATGAAGTGGCTGGGAGATCAGCAAGAACAACTGCAGGTCGCAATACAGGAAACAGATAGGAAAGCCCAGGATCAGTATCAGCACCTGATCGAGTGGAGCGAGACTCTGCAGACCGAACAGATGGAGATAAAGGAAAGGCTGGGTTATGTGACTAGTGTTTGCATGGATGGTTTGAGTGAGGCGGAGACGCATCGAGAGAATCTTGAGCAGCAGATCATCAAGAACAATGTCAGACTATTTGGGGTTCCAGAACAAGAGAGGGAAACCTATTGGGACTGCCTCCGTACTGTAGTGAGCCTATTGCAAGACGCTGTTCCCGATGTAGACTGGCGTGAGCGAGACGTCGTGCGTGTGCAGAGATTGGGCGCACGCGACAGTCATCAGAGATACCTTCGACCAATCCTCGTGTCTCTGGCTACGTGGTCAGACAAATTGGCACTCCTGCAGAAAGGCAGAGATTGTCTCAGGTCCAAGGGAGTCAAAATTTCAGCAGAACTCACAAATAGACAGATGGGTGTGCTTCGCGATCTCAAGAGACAGGGTAAAAAGGGTTATTTCCGTGGCAATCAGCTGTGCTATAGAGATAGCAAACCGCACGCCTCAACTACTCGATCTTCACGAGCACATGCTGGAGCCGACAGTATGCACTCCGGGCACGGTAGCTACACATCTACTGAATACGGCGATGCACAGTACAGGGAATCGGGAGGACATCATCAACGCACAACAAGATCTAGGGTGCATAGAAACCCCACCACTAAACGCGCTGACCAGTCAAGGTTTTATCCCCCTCGTTTCTCCATGGGCACAGGCAAGAGTAAAAGCAGGGGGATCAACGAGATGAACCTAATAGCGGTCTCGGCATGATCGCGCAATATCAATCACCGAACGAAATTGAACAGCAACCGATAATTGAGAAGAGCGCCATATTGTTTACACTTTGAGCCAATCCAGAAGCCAGAATGAGTCACGTGACTCCAGCCAGCCAATAGCCTTACCCATGTCATTCACATTCTAATCGTATCAAAGTCAACTACGATCGCTCGCTCTCTCTCTCGTGGTTGAAATGCTGCGTCAAAAGCACGTTTTTAGCATCGATCTGTTGATTTTTTTCTTTTCTGAGAGTGTATTTGGGGGTATTGCGGTATATTGCGGTATATTGCGGTCATTAGTAGTACCCCAGCTGTGGGGTCTATTTAGCTGTTCGTAATCCGTACATCTACAAGCCATTAAAAGATTTCTTAATCATAATGTTCCTTCGCAAGCTCCTAACTTGATAACGTGTGTTAAAGATGGATGCTACTCGTTACAAAGTTTTAAAGATGATGCTTCTCTTCGGCAATTACAATAATTTGGCATACAAAATAAAAGAAATATTGTACAGATATGGATTTGCGGATGTATGGTATAGTCAGAATGTGCAAAACGAGTCGAAGTTCATGTTAGA
Organism: Theodoxus fluviatilis; assembly: GCA_034096865.1. NCBI lineage: Eukaryota > Metazoa > Mollusca > Gastropoda > Cycloneritida > Neritidae > Theodoxus > Theodoxus fluviatilis. Next base: position 40,705 of record JAWQFJ010024082.1, on the reverse strand, counting down.
GATTAGAAAGCGTCTTATCATTGAATGCATAAATGTATTGGCAGGGAGTGGTAGATAAGAGTTCTACAGATCCTTCAAGACAGACTGGATGAGAGAAAATATTTGTATATATTGGATTTTAAAAGTTTTCCGATGTGTATGTCCATGTTAGGGCAGGGTTTATAACTTGTTCACTCACAAGCGTAGATTTACAAAAGAGCACTCTGTTAATGCTTATCTATGTCCAGCTTGCTATGAAGATGACGAAAGTAACATGTATTTGTTGTTTGAATGTCCTGTCTACGAGAATCTGCGACGAATGTACATCTCCAAGTTGGTGACCGAATGCGAATGCATGTGACGTTAAGACACTTTTGTCACTGGAAGAGCCGAAAGCAGTAGGCACGGTTGCTATGCTTTTGTATTATGCGTAGTTGTGATGGGCCGGTGGCCTCACAAGAATAAACCGTTCGTTCTCTCTCTCTCTTTCTCTCTCTCACTCTCTCTCTCTCTCTCTCTCTATCTCTCTCTCTCTCTCTCTCTCTCTCTCTCTCTCTCTCTCTCTCTCTCCAGTGCGTACAAGAGAAGAAGGGAGGCAACATCACAAGATAAACAAAATGTGTTCTTTCTCGAATGCGCAGAGATCGTCACCCTAGTGTATCGTGAGGGCTCTCAGTGCATACTGGTAATTGCAAATAATCACTGAGGCACAGCATATAGAGCGACAGTACCCTTCTATGAGTACGTGGTAAAGCTGTAATGTATGCATGTACTTGTGATGGGCCGCAGGCCTAGACAATAAACGTTTTCATTCGTGCGTTCTCTCTCTCTCTCTCTCTCTCTCTCTCTCTCTCTCACACACACACACACACACACACACACACACACACACACTTCCGGCGCGCTCACCTCAGTGGCAGGACGTCTTCGCGTCGCTCTCCAACATTTTCGCCGGTTGTGGTGAAAAGGTGGTAAAAAATGCCAGTAACTGGTCTCCTAGCTGCATTGGAGGTCATGCTTTCCACACTTCTGGACAGCGATACCATATCCTCATTCAAAGTATTCGGAGAAAGGAATGCTACTGTCGTGGATCTGAGATTCACGTCCCAGGCTGGCCAGTCATCTGCCTTCAGTCAAACGACAAACTGCTGGAGAAGAAAACGCAAAGACCAGCAGAGACGTAACAAATACCGAAACACCGACCTTGCTAGTAAGCAAGCTCCGTCGAGTTTGTGTCCCTTCACTGCTTGTCCTGAGACCAGTCCACGAGAAAATCCATCAGTTTCGTTGTCCGCTTTGCCCACTGCACTATTGACCCATCCACGCCACGCCCCTTTCTCGCTGTAGCTCGCGTGGTATCACATGCAGGCGGCGAAATGGCTTCCACACGAACGCCGACTGACTCGTTACGTTGTATTCCGGACAGCATTTGTGTCTCATTTTTGCCAGACAGTGAGAAGATTTCTCAGACTGTGATAGACAGGGGTATGAATAAATACTACTCATGTTATTTAGACGAAATTAAGATCTATGAGCAAGAGGATTCAACGGTGGAGGTGACAGCTCGGGAAGTTGCATTGATGAGAAAGAAATTTACCAACCAAGCTCGATTCGAAGACTTGATCGAGACAGGGGTGAACCTTTGCTCTTCGCTTACGTTGGATGGGATATATTCTGTTCTAATCCTGGAGCTTTGCATAACCGTGCTCTACCCAAAATCTCAGAACTACCATCACGACAGACAAGCGGTGTAATGAGATGGTAAGGTACATAAGCATCAATGAAGCGTTACTGTACGTCTATCCTCACTCAACCCTCACGCTCCCTCCCAAAAGTTTCTTCTTGAAGCCTAGAAATGACTAAACTTATGTTAAACCACAGTAATGTTCAATTTCAAATGCAGAGCTGAGACTCACCCCCGCGCAGTCTCCTTTGTTTTTATTAAGCCGGCTGAGATTTAGCTGATCATGTGGCCGGCAGCACGCCTTCATTCACGCCATTGCATCGGCTCTTCTGCTTTTTACAGAGGGAAACTGATGCAATTTGCCTCCTACTATTTTATCGGGATATCGTTGATCACCAGAACAACCATTTTGTTGTGGTTGTGCGATAGGCTAGAACCAAAGCGAAAACGCGTGATGAGTCAAAGAGGCGCTGGATCCAGACAGTGCCGTATTTGTGATACCAGTGTGAGCCAGAGAAGTTTGCGCTAAAAATAGACTAGTTTCGCGCCACCGATTGGCTAAGCCCAGCGACCGCGTGGGCCGTGTGGATGGGTCAATACTCGCCAAACCCAAGCAATGCACGTGAAAAAAATGCTGAGAAGTGTGCAAGCACTGAAAGTGGGTCATCGGACGACACATCATCCTCCAACCGAAAAAAAAACAGCCGCGTCAACGGTCAGTGAAAATGCAACGCCAGAGGAGTCGGAGCGTTCCGCTAGAATACAAGGTACACAGCACAACCGTTTCGGTGTGGCTACTCCACCAGCTAGGCAAGAGGAAGGAGCGACCGGTACCCATCCACCCCGTCGTCGGCAGCAGCCCTGGCGCTCCAAGAGGAGGTAACTGACGTGATGGACAGTGATGAACGTTTTCGCTCTCGCTACTCGCGCAACAAGATTTGTTGTTGGTCTTGATCCCACCCCACCCACCCGAACCATGACGTTTTGTTTTCCGTTTAAGTAATTTGGATCCAATTGTAATAGGCCGGTGGCCTGAACAATAAACCTTTCGTTCGTTCTCTCTCTCTCTCTCTCTCTCTCTCTCTCTCTCTCTCTCTCTCTCTCTCTCTCTCTCTCTCTCTCTCTCTCTCTCTCTCTCGCACGCACTCACGCACGCTCGCTCACTCGCTCGAGGATTCAATACCATAATGCAGATGAGGTTTTGCGTGACCATTTTTACAGGATTTTTAAAGAGACAGTTGTTGATAATTATATTGAGTATAGCATACTAGATCAAGCCAATGAAGTAGAGTACTCCAACCTTGATGCTGACATAACCATAGAAGAAGTGGAGACAGCTATTGACCAACTTAAAACGAAGAAGGCATCATGATGAAGTATTCGCAGAAATGATGAAATGTACCCAGACAGCACACCAGGGCTGGACCAGCCCTGGACCAGCCCTGGCATCCAGCCCTGGCCAGCCCTGGCATCCAGCCCTGGCCCAGCCTATAAATGGTCATTGGGCCAGCCCTGGACCAGCCCTGGCATCCAGCCCTGGCGAGCCCTGGCCTCCAGCCCTGGACCAGCCCTGGCATCCAGCCCTGGACCAGCCCTGGCATCCAGCCCTGGCCAGCCCTGGCATCCAGCCCTGGCCCAGCCTAGAAATGGTCATTGGGCCGTCACTGGAACAGCCCTGGTATCCAGCCCTGGCATCCAGCCCTGGCATCCAGCCCTGGACCAGCCCTGGCATCCAGCCCTGGACCAGCCCTGGCCAGCCCTGGCATCCAGCCCTGGCCCAGCCTAGAAATGGTCATTGGGCCGTCACTGGTATCCAGGCCTTGCCTATTCCAGGCCTGAAATTACTGCCTTAGGACCTGCATGCATGGGTTCCAGGGGTGGTCTTGTCCAAGCCCGATAAACTGTCTTGAATCCTTCACTTGAATAACTGTAGCATTTTCTTGAAAAGGAGAAGAATTCTCCAGCAGCCATACCCGGCCAGATACAGAGAGAGAGAGAGAGAGAGAGAGAGTGAGAGAGAGAGAGAGAGAGGGAGAGAGAGAGAGAGAGAGAGAGAGAGAGAGAGAGAGAGAGAGAGAGAGAGAGAGAGAGAGAGAGAGAGAGAGAGAGAGAGAGAGAGAGAGAGACAAACACACAAAAACACATCCACATAAACACACACACATGCACACCGAGCGCGCACAGCACACACAAACACAATGAGAGAAGGCAAAAATTGTACAGATTGAATTTAGATTCCAGAAATATCTTACTAAGTGTAAATAACCTTACATGAAAAACAAAGTCATTGATTGACAAGTAACGACATTTATTAGAATTTATCACTAAGCGGTACAGTGTGCAATCTTTGGATTCAGCATGAGTTACATGAGTTGTATAATTATATTCAAAATATATGCATAGATTTATAGATGTAGTTGTACTTTGAGGTTAGAGATAGTTTGGTTTGCTAAATCTATCTATCTGTCTAAGAAAATCAATATTCCATTCTTCCATTTCCTTTCCACTTTCTGCCTACGCATTTTGTTGGGTAGTCTGCGTGCCCGGTCTGTTGCTCTTGCCGCCTTTCTGCCTATCCCGCCAGCAGCTCAGCCACTCTCCTAGGTAAGATGTGTAGATCTTCCTCTCGACTTGATGTCGTTTTGAGACAGCATCTGTCAAAACAAATTGGTGAATAAGAATGATATATTTGTGAACAAAGCACAGCTCCAAATAGCAAAACTAAAGCTTCTTCATTCTTCCTCAATAGCTCAGCATTCCATATTCTATAATAACAAATGCGTACAGAACTTGATCAAACACTCTTATTCAGACATAAAATGTGCTAAGATTTTGGCACTGCCGCTTCTGATGACAAGAAATGAAATCATTAAATTTATTTGTTCAGGTCTAAATGGAAGTTGCACGATTTAGATATTGAATATTTCTTACTGAAGAGGGCCTGGTGGAGATTGGACAGCTGTGTAAACGCCGTCTTGCTGAGGTTCGATTTGCCAGATAGGTTGTATTGCCCCTGAAGAGCTGGCGTCATCAGGGTCTTCCCTGCCATCTGGAGAAGGACTTTGAAGGTTTCTCCCCCCATATTAGAGATGTAGCGCTCCTGAGGAACAACAGTTGACCAGATTAAGTACAAAATCATGTATATAAACATGGACAACACAAAAAATTACTATACTAAATCTAGATATCGACAAACGGAAATCCGCTGTGAGACGGTAGAGGCGAGACAGAATATGGACAGAAATGTGCTATCGAAATGCGGAACATCTGGCAATATGCAGGAAGTTTATCGATGAAGAGTATGGCTATAGAAGAAAGTGTCAGAAAGTTTTGGAACTAATAGTCCTCAGGAGGTGAGGCAGACAAAGAGGAGGAGGAGGAGGAGGAGGAGGAGGAGAGAGAGAGAGAGAGAGAGAGAGAGAGAGAGAGAGAGAGAGAGAGAGGGAAGAGAGGAGAGAGAGGGAAGAGAGGAGAGAGAGAGAGAGGAGGAGGAGAGAGAGAGAGAGAGAGAGAGAGAGAGAGAGAGAGAGAGAGAGAGAGAGAGAGAGAGAGAGAGAGAGAGAGAGGAGTTTTTCACTGTTTCTCCAAGCCAAATGACATGTTAGTAATAAATACGCGTAGTATGTTTAATTTCTGGATTCATATTTCACACACAGACATCACACAGACACACAGACAGACACAACAAAGATACACAGACAGACACCGCAAAGATACACAGACAGACATCACACAGACACACAGACAGACATCACAAAGATACAGAGAGAGAGAGAGAGAGAGAGAGAGAGAGAGAGAGAGTCAGTATAATTATCGCAAGAATTATACATGTACAATTTCTTAAACATACTAAAATGGATAGATAGTGTACCAGAGAAGCAAAATGTAAATATGGAACTTGAAGTAGCTACAATGACATATACATAAAAAACAATTTTCTAAACATCCAAATGTTAAAAACAAATAACATACATGTAGGCCAAAGTCTCTTGGTGTACACTCCCTCCCCTACTCCCCCAGAGAGAGAGAGAGAGAGAGAGAGAGAGAGAGAGAGAGAGAGAGGGGGGGGGGGGGTGAGCTAGGGGAAGGGGGAGGAAGGGAAGAGAGAATGAGATTAAGAGGGTGGGTGGGTGGGAGAGAGAGAGAGGGTGGGGGAGAGGGAGGAGGAGGGAGGGAGGGAGGGAGGGAGGGAGGGAGGGAGGGAGGGAGGGAGGGAGGGAGGGAGGGAGGGAGGGAGGGAGGGAGGGAGGGAGGGAGGGAGAGGGAGAGGGAGAGAGAGGGAGAGAGAGAGAGAGGCAGAGAGGGAGAGAGAGATGCAGAGAGAGAGAGAGAGAGAGAGAGAGAGAGAGACAGACAGAGAGAGAGAGAGAGAGACAGAGAGACAGGCAAGCAGGCAGGCAGACAGACAAACACATACAAAAACCTCATGTAATTGGGTTGAACACGGTTTGAATGAGTTATCTCCCCTTTGACTACATCCGTGGTGTGCTGTTCTACTGACATTGGCAAATGGGTGATATAGATTTTAAACGGATAACTTACTGTCTACAGTTTGTTGACGAGCAGGAGGTGGAGGAATGGCAAAAGGACGAGGAGCGCCCTGTGGCATGAATTGTGCAGTCAGTGGTGATGGGCGATGATGCGTACGGTTGATGCCAGATCGAGTTGCCGGTGTGACGAAATGCAGGAAAGGTTTCGTCAGGGCTCCTGAAAGCAATTTAATATTTCAGTCATAGACGCCACCGACTGGTGAAGCACGGTGGTTAGCGCGCGCGCGCGCACACACACACACACAGACACAGAGAGAGAGAGAGAGAGAGAGAGAGAGAGAGAGAGAGAGAGAACTTTACGAACGAACAAACGAACTTTATTTTACAAGGGTAGTGAAATTAGGCAGTTATAGTACCTTTCTTACATTCAGCCCTCGAGGCAAATATTCAAATGTGGTAAGAGAGAGAGAGAGAGAGAGAGAGAGAGAGAGAGAGAGAGAGAGAGAGAGAGAGAGAGTGTGAGAGAGAGAGAGAGGACAGAGAGGGAGAAAATTTTCAAATGGAAATGCAGAATATCAGAATCCAAGCAAGGGCCCAAACATTTTGACATCATTAGCTATAGGTGAGTCAAACCGTGCACATTATACACTAGGAAATCTATACCATAAATTCCTCTTGCTTCATCCACAAACCTACACAACAAAGTATGAGCATAATCCGCATGAGTTTTAAAGAGAACAGGGCTGAAAGGCAATAGGAAACAAGAAGGGCAAAGCCCATACGACTCACATGCTTGACCTTGACCTTTACATGACATTGTCCTTCAGGTGTTCTTCAAGGTCAAGGTCAAACAACTAAACCTAGCAATGACATCATACCCAAGGTCAAGGTCATCCAAGGTCACGCAACACAAAGCTGTTAATTCTAGACATAGGAAGCACAATGGTGCTTATTGGCACCTTCTACCATGAGATATGGTCACTTTTACAGTTTTAGTGGTTCCCTACCCCATTTTGGTCACATTTCATAAGGGTCAAAGTGACCTTGATCTTGATGATATGTGACCAAATGTGTCTCATGATGAAAGTATAACATGTGTACTACAACTTTATGAAGTTCGGAAGAGTTATCTTCCATAGTTCAGGGTCAAGGTCACTTCAAAATATGTATACAATCCAAATTTAAAGAGCACCTGTGACCTTGACCTTGAAGCAAGATCAAGTCACTGTGTATGTTTTTGTACGCCTTGTCATCCTACACTATCATGCCAAATTGGGTGTTGATAGACTTAATAGTCTCCGAGAAAAATCCAACGTTAAAGTTTTTTACGGATTAAAGGACGCCCGGTCTGCCCGGACGCCCGGACGGATGCCTGGACGCCCGGACGGATAACACAGGTGACCTATTATGAAAGTATAACATGTGTACTACAGTGTTATGAAGTTTGGAAAAGTTATCTTTCATAGTTCAGGGTCAAGGTCACTTCAAAATATATATACAATCCAACTTTAAAGAGCTCCTGTGACCTTGACCTTGAAGCAAGGTCAATCAAACTGGTATCAAAAGATTGGGATTACTTTGCCCTATACATCATATATAGGTCAGGTATCCAATCTCAAAAACTTCAGAGAAAATTGGGAAAATGTGAAAAATGGCTGTTTTTTAGACAACATTTATGGCCCCTGCGACCTTGACCTTGAAGCAAGGTCAAGTCACTATGTATGTTTTTTGACGCCTTGTCATCATACACCATCATGACAAATTGGGTGTTGATAGACTTAATAGTCTCCGAGAAAAATCCAACGTTAAAGTTTTTCACGGATGCCCGGACGCCCGGACGCCCGGACGGACGAAAATTGGTGAGTACATACTCACTTTTGCTTCGCATGTGAGTCAAAAATGATCGTACATAGTCTGGGATATATATGTCTGAATTAAGAGCAAATAGACTTAATGATGACATGCTTAGGCGTGAGCAAACAAGAAAATGTATGTAGGGGAAAAGCCAATTAATTACTTGTAAAAATGATACGGAAAGGGAGCGAGACGTATACGTACCAATGTGCTCGACAGCACAATCCAAAGTGAATTCCCGCCTAAGACTGGAAGTCCAGGCTGTTGCTGCAGCGCGAGAGGCCTGGCCTGGCAAGCCACATCCTAGTAACCCGATATGCTGGAATCTGGTCGCAATCGGAAAGTGGGCCACAGAAAGTCGGCGGTAGTCATAGTGACAGCAGCAGATCAGATATCACCATGAACACTTAAGGCTACATTGCAGACTTTGAACGCCCTAGATCTCCCTGCCAGGGAACCCCAGAGACTCCCAGCCCTGGACCAGGGCTGGCCCAGGAGTTGCGTGCTGTCTGGGTACATTTCGTTTGCTTGTGTCTCACATAACAGAACTGTTTAATGCCATGTTTAAAAAGGGAGTGTTTCCTACTCTTTGGACGACATCTGTGATACTACCGATCTATAAACGAGGTGACCCTTCAAGTTCCAGACAACTACAGAGGAGTATCTCTGAACAATACGTTTAGTAAAGTATTTACTTCAGTTCTTAGCAACAGGATAAGGAATGGGCAGAAAATAGAGGTATCATTTGGGAAGAACAAGCAGGTTTCAGAAAGGGGTATTCGACAGTGGACAATGTATTTATTCTGTATACAATAGTTCAGAGAGACTTATCCCGACGTAAAAATATTTACGTTACATTTGTTGATTTTTAAAGAGCCATTGATCAACAGAAACGTTTTATGGAAAACTCTTGCGGGGTATGGGATGAAGGGGAGATTACTCCAGATGCTCAAAGCAATTTATAATGACGTAAGATGCAACGGAGGGTACAGTAACAGTGACTCATTTGCATGAGAGCGGGGATTGAAGCAGGGATGCAAAATGAGCGCGATACTTTTTTGACTCACATGCGAAGCAAAAGTAAGTCTATGTACTCACCCTTTTCGTCCGTCCCGGCGTTCGGGCGTCCGGGCGTCCGGGCGTCTGTAAAAAACTTTAACGTTGGATTTTTCTCGGAGACTATTAAGTCTATCAACACCCAATTTGGCATGATGGTATATGACGACAAGGCGTACAAAAACATACATAGTGATTTGACCTTGCTTTAAGGCCAAGGTCGCAAGGGCCATAAATGTTATATAAAAAAGAGCCATTTTTCACATTTTCCCAATTTTCTCTGACGTTTTTGAGATTGGATACCTGACGTATATATGGTATATAGGGCAAAATAATCCCTATCTTTTGATACCAGTTTGGTTGACCTTGCTTCAAGGTCAAGTTCACAAGAGGTCTTTAAAGTTAAATTGTATACATTTTTTGAAGTGACCTTGACCCTGAACTATGGAAGATAATTCTTCCAAACTTCATGAGATTGTAGTAAACATGTTATACTTTCATACTAGGTCACCAGTGTTGTCCGCCTGGGCGTCCGGGCGGCTGTCCGGGCGGCCGTTCGGGCGGCCGGGTGGCCTGGTGTCCTGTAATCCGTAAAAAAAAAACTTTACCGTTGGATTTTTCTCGGAGACTATTAAGTCTATCAACACCCAATTTGGCATGATAGTGTAGGATGAAAAGGCGTACAAAAACATACATAGTGACTTGACCTTGCTTCAAGGTCAAGGTCACATGAGCTCTTTAAAGTTGGATTGAATACATATTTTGAAGTGACCTTGACCCCGAACTATGGAAGATAACTCTTCCAAACTTCATAACATTGTAGTACACATGTTATACTTTCATACTAGGTCTCCCGTGTCGTCCGTCCAGACGTCCGGGCGTCTAGGCGTCCGGGCGTCCGGGCGTCCTGGCGCCCGTTAAAAACTTTAACGTTGGATTTTTCTCGGAGACTATTAAGTCTGTCAACACCCAATTTGGCATGATGGTGTATGATGACAAGGTGTACGAAAACATACATGGTGACTTGACCTTGCTTCAAGGTCAAGGTCGCAGGGGCCGTAAATGTAAAAAAACACAGCCATTTTTCACATTTTCTGAAGTTTTTGAGATTGGATACCTGACCTATATATAGTATATAGGGCAAAGTAAGCCCTATCTTTTGATACCAGTTTGATTGACCTTGCTTCAAGGTCAAGGTCACAGGAGCTCTTTAAAGTTGGATTGTATACATATTTTGAAGTGATCTTTACCCTGAACTATGGAAGATAACTCCTCCAAACTTCATAACATTGTAGTACACATGTTATACTTTCATCATGAGACACATTTGGTCACATATCATCAGGGTCAAGGTCACTTTGATCCTTATGAAATGTGACCAAAATGGGGTAGTGAACCACTAAAAGTGACCATATCTCATGGTAGAAAGTGCCAATAAGCACCATTGTGCTTCCTATGTCTTGAATTAACCCATTGTGTTGCATGACCTTGGATGACCTTGACCTTGGTCAAGGTCACATGTATTTCGGTAGGAAAAATGTGTAATACAGTTCTTAGTGTATGATGTCATTGCTAGGTTTGGATGTTTGACCTTGACCTTGAAAGTCACCTGAAGGTCAAGGTCATGTCAAGGTCAAGCATG
>JAWQFJ010024082.1:0-25000 GCA_034096865.1 Theodoxus fluviatilis | reverse complement strand
CGACGAGGACGGTGTTGTGCTGGATTGACTAGGAGGCCGAGGCCCAGACAACAGACAATCACTTTGCAGGCAACTGGATGGTGATGCCACATTCCATTGTGATCCCAGTTCTTTCTTCCATGCCATTATTAGGAATTGTGAAGGGCTTTTGCTGAAATTGGAAGACCCTGAAGTGAATGGATATATCTCTTGCTTTTCATGCATATGTTTATGTGAAACATTCTTACAATACTTTGATTCTTCGACACACTTCCCAGATTTTGAAAGTTATGTTGCTCCAGCTATAAGACTATCTGAAAAGGGCAAAAGGTCAGGTAATGATTCGCAAATCATGTCGGAGATGGATTCAACCACTGCGATGTGAAATGGATAACTCACCACTATTCAAAATAGAAGTGTGTTTAGTATAGAAAGAGATGTGATTATGCTCTATGCTTACAATCCACCTCAGGGGTCACCGTACTATGCAACTTGTCTCAGCAACAATGGTTTAGAAAACTACATGCTTGATGTTCTTAACGATCATGCTCAGTGTGCCATTCTTGTGTGTGAAGACTTGAATGCACGTACTGGTACATGGAATATTTGTAGTGATACCGATATATATGACGTCAGATCAGATGTATCGGGAAATAAACGAATTTCTGATTGCAGAATTAAACGTCTTTGGTCATTCCCTCATCTCGGTGTGCATGGCCTTTGATCTCATAATTCATGGATGCCTCAAGGGAGACAATTCAGGTAGCTACACGTACTTATTGAACACAGGCAACAGTGTCGTTGAGTACTTTATTGTGTCGCAGGACTTGTTTACTAGATGTGAATCTCTCGCAGTTGAAGACTGTACCCTTTCTCCGCACATGTATGTAACGCTAAAAATTGCATCCGTGATCGGAAGTGACACCTGTCAGTTAGACACTCGATCGGAAACCATAGAAAAGATGGTATGGGACGATGCGATGTCATCAGTATTTGTAACGAATTAGAAAAATGTTTTGGAATCCTCATGCTTGAAGGAGTACATTCCTCAGAAGAGTTTTGAAACAAACAAATCGGTCAGTAGGTTCTACGACTGTTTGATTAGAGCAGCAAAATGCATGAAAAAAAGGTTGTGATTAAGAAAAGGCCAAGTAGGAAGAAACCGTGGTTTGATAGTGACTGTTTCAATGCTCGAAAAAGAGTACGAATCCTGTTAAGAGAATACAGACACTTACTAACCACGATTATCAAAATGGAATAAAGCTAGGAGAATGTTCAGTTCAGTTCAGTCTCTTAACCCTGAGATGGGTTGTTGAGGCACCACTGATGACTTTCGGACAATCTTCCTCCATCGATCTCTATCCTTTGTGGCTCGCTGTGAGTCAGCAAAGGTCAAGCATGTCCACTCTTTGATGTTGTCTTCCCACCTCTTTCTCTGCCTGCCTCTCCTTCTCCCTCCTGGTACGGTACCTTGCAGGAACGTCTTGGCCAGCTCACTGCCTCTTGACACGTGACCGTGCCACTTCAGCTTTCTGCTTTTCACGATTGAGAGCAGGTCTTCGTACTGTCCAAATGCTCTCCTGATCCTGTTGCTGACTTCCTCATTCGTGACATGGTCTGTATATGAGATGTTCAGAATCTTGCGGTAGCATCTCAGTCCAGGGACTCGCATGCATACAAGATAACGGAGATGGCCAGCGTGCGCATGAGCCTGATCTTCGACGCGAGAGTGATATTGTAGAATGTACAAAGATCTGATTAGAGAGAAAAAGCATCAATATGGACTCGAAATGACCGTTTCGCTATCCTCCAGTGTACAGAATCCAGAATTGTTTTGGAGACAAGTCAGAAAGTTGTGTTACACTTATAGGCACCCTCCTAACATATCTGTACAAATTTGGTTTGAGCATTTCAGAGATGTGTTCAGTGTTGCTCTAGAATCATCGGCTGATGGTGGAGAAGTTAACGCTTACTTGCCCCTATGCGGCACAGCGGATGATGATATTCTGAATGCACAAATTGATTCAGTTGAAATTAGGGGGCCATAAAGAAACTGAGAACCAGAAAGTCTGCAGGTGAAGATAATATTCTTGTGAAATGCTAAATGCTCATCTGATTTAATTGTTCCTTACCTCAGTATCATTTTCAATGAAATATTCCTGACTATGTTGTTGGAGAGCATAGTCGTTCCCATCTACAAGAGAGGGGACATTAATGACCCCAACAGTTATAGGGGAATCTCCCTTACAAGCATTTTGAGCAAGGTCTTTGTCCATGTTTTGAGCAGTAGATTGAGAAGCTGGGCAGAAGAGAATGAACTGATCTGCCAAGAACAAGCAGGATTTAGAAGCAGGTATTCCGCAGTAGACGACATATTCGTACTGTATGGAATAATCCAGCGATATCTACATAGAAGAAGAAAGCTGTATGTTGCATGTAATTTATAGACTTTCAGAAGGCCTTTGATACGATCAAAAGAGAAGGTCTGTGGAAGGTCTTACGGATTTCATTAAGTACGACTCGGGCGTAAAGCAAGTCTGCAAAGCCAGTCCAATAATGTTTTCATACATGATTAATGAGATTGTGAGAAAAATGAATTAAATTGGTAGACATGTGGTTCAATTGATGCCCGACCCGACAACGATCTTCATGTTACTGTTTGCAGATGATGTTGCCTTAATGTCTGATACCGTACTGGGCTTGCAGAACCAACTGAATGTACTTAAAAGCGCATGAGTGATGATCTTGGACTTATTGTTAGCACAGAGAAAACAAAGGTTGTGTACAGAATGGGTGGTCATATGCTGGGAATAAGGTGTTTAGAGACGTTTTAGTAAGGTTTCGTATGCAGATGTCGGACATATACACCCATAAATTAAGGTATGATAACTCTAAATCAACTTTATGTCCATCTTGTAGAGAGGATGACGAAGATGACAAACATTTATTATTAGAATGTCATGTTTAGGAGGACTTAAGACAACGATTCTTGAGAAAATACATTGTTTTAGGAGTTTTAATGGGCTCAAGAGACTGTGAAGTATTGTACACTGTTGGCTTGTACCTATATCATTCTTTCAAAAGAAGAGCTGAGGGTGTAGTGTGATGAGTGAGTGTGGATGCAGATTTGTTTTGAGTGATGCCACTATGTACAAAAACAGATGCTATCAATCCGTCATGAATGTTTCTTTTATATAAAGAGATGTAAGCAAGTTTTGTTAAGTAATGAATACGGTCCGTTCACCGCTTTAAAGCAACGAAGTGTATACATATCTTTGTGTGTTTTTAATTCAAATGGTAAATTTTCATTGAGATGGGCGTATGGTCTCAATAAAATAATTCGTTCGTTCTTTCGTTCTTCACTCACTCACTCACTCACTCGCTCACTCGCTCGCTCGCTCGCTCACTCACTCGCTCACTCGCACACTCACTCGCACACTCACTCACTCGCACACTCACTTACTCGCACACTCACTCACTCGCACACTCTCTCTCTCAAAACAATGCATTGTGTAAACTATTGGTTGACACTTCTTAATATGGAATCGCATAGATATTCTGATGAATCGTACAAGATGATTCTGGGAGATGTGGACAAGAGATATGACTAAGTTAGTAAAAGAACAATTTCATGTTTTTGCTCGATAACGGCTTTGAATACAATTGGGATGCACAACTTGTTCAAAATAAGCAATTTTTCATTAGAATGATGAGGGGGAAACTCATTTCGAACAATGATGAAAAATGGATTTCCTGTTTAAACACTATTGAGAGTTACGCATTTTACAAACAACGAAGTCACGAACTGGGCTAGAAAGCTAAATGCATGCAATTGATAGGCGAGAGTTTTGAGAGAAAATGACGAATTTTCGAAAGAAGTTTCCGAACCATATCGTTATAAACTTAGATATGCAGAAAATTCCTAAATATGTCCATCCTGCAAGAAAGAGAAAGAAATCGGAAAAGTGTTTTGCTTGAGTGCCCTGTATATGAGGATATTAGACAAAGATATCGCAGATCCTGGATCAAATTATTCATAGACAACGTCAAAGTCAATTTCTCTTCCTTAGAAAAACCATAAACAAATGGAAACCTCAGCATGTATATTTTGTACTCATTCAAGAAAAGATCAGATACTTGCGCATATTTCCAGCTGGATAAAGACGCACTGTATTTAAATGATTTTGTAACAGAACTGTCCTTCCTCTTCTATAATCATCCATGTACATGTATTACCAGTGAAATGGGATTGAGGCCTACTCAATCAAGTGCGTTTGCTCTCTCTCTCTCTCTCTCTCTCTCTCTCTCTCTCTATCTCTCTATCTCTCTCTTTCTCACGCACGCACGCACGCACGCACACACACGCATATACACGCATATACTTTCTCGTGTAAATGTTTCACATTTCGCACATTTATAATTTTAAGTTAAATATACATCGTATAATCTCAGCCGCAAAAAATGTCATCGTGGAGATTGCATTGATCTCTTTGACCTCTGTGCTGTCTAGAGGGCCGAGGAAAGCATGGAGTGGGAGGACGAGGAGACCAACATCGTCATGGGTGGGCCGAGAAGCGCGACAAAGGTAAAGCAGTCTGTCAACCCGCCAGATAAAGGTATATTTATACATAGGTATACAGGCATGCAGACAGGCGCTGCGAGACGGGCGGCAAGTGGGAACATAGATACGCAGAAAAGCAATCAGAACTGACGGATTGACCAGCGCTAAAAGACACAAGCTCACACACTCGACACCACACACAATCGCATAGAGTGAGTAAAAGAAAAAGAGAGAGAGAGAGAGAGAGAGAGAGAGAGAGAGAGAGACAGAGAGAGACAGAGAGAGAGAGAGACAGAGAGAGTCTGACAGACAGACAGACAGACAGACACACACACACACACACACACACACACACACACACACACACACACACACAAAGACAGCCACACAGATACACAGACAGACAAACAGTGACGCAAACACAGACAGCGAGACAGACAGACAGATAGACAAAGAGAGAAAGACACACACACACACACACACACACATAAACAGACTCACAGAGACACAAACACAGACAGAGAGAGAGACAGAAAGACAGACAGATAAACAAATAGAGAACGAGAGAAAAAGACGGACAGACAGAAAGGCAGACAGACAGATAGACAGACAGAGAGACAGTCAGAGAGAAGGAGAGAGAGAGAGAGAGAGAGAGAGAGAGAGAGAGAGAGAGAGAGAGAGAGAGAGAGAGAGAGAGAACAACAACAACAACAAAACAGTTTTTTATGTAGGCCTTTGGCCCATTACAATTGAATACAAAACATTATATTGCCAAAATAATATAGAGAAGTAACTAATGCGAGAGCACAATACATTTTACGATGAATTATCTGGAGGCTCCTCTTAAGTAGTATACCGCACATATTAGACAAAGAATGAATTACTCTCAGCAGACTCAGCAGATTCTGCTCTTCTTTTAAACGCATAGTACAGATAAGTACTCACGGCACGTATAATACATGGCTCTTTTGCAGAAAACAGCTGCACAAGTGGTTCAGTATTGTTACTTTGTACATATGGTACTACAAACTTCATTCGGATGTCTTCATAAGCTGGACAGTACAGAACAAAATGCTGCTCATCTTCATCTCTCTCGTGACATGCTGGACATAAGATTTCGTAATTTTCTATACAATATCTCTGTCTGTGTACTGTTAATTCACTAATGCCCAGTCGAAAACGTATCCAAGTATCTCTGAAGACTTTTCTGTTCAGGGTGTGCAAATACGTTTCAATTCCAAAGATTGTTTTATACTCCCTGTATTGCCTAAAACGGATACTTCTATTCACATCGGATTCCCAACCAACAATAAACCTTTTTATCAATTGTTCTCTGAGCGTTTGTAGAAAGGTGCGTTCATTAGCCACCTCTTGGGTCACCCATGCATTTTCAAGCCCATTTTCCAGTAAGAGAGTCCGATCCTTTGAAGCCCAATTATTATTATCAGTGTTTCTCAACATTGATTTATACATCATTTTCAGGAATCTGATATCGTCCATTTTCAAGATTTTTAACCAATATCTAATGGATCTTATGACAGCATTGATGTACAAACGATA
Organism: Theodoxus fluviatilis; assembly: GCA_034096865.1. NCBI lineage: Eukaryota > Metazoa > Mollusca > Gastropoda > Cycloneritida > Neritidae > Theodoxus > Theodoxus fluviatilis. The sequence continues at coordinate 18,900 of JAWQFJ010024082.1, read as the reverse complement.
TCTCCCTGTATCGCCATAGACCATAGCATTGGGTGTTCTTATACTAACATTCAAAAAGTGTTTCAACAGAAGTAGATGTACACCTTCAATCAACTGGCAATCGTCTAATCCCCATATTTTAGAGTCATATAATAGTATAGGTTGTATTTGTGCATCCAGTACTCTAAAGAATACTTCTGGAGTTACATGTACAAGTCTTCTGAAAATCTTGACAATCCTGAATGCTGCAGCCCTACCTCTACAAACAAGATCAGACAGTGTTGAATTCGTGCTCAATTTCGTAGACAACACAATGCCAAGATAGCTGTATTCAGATACAACTTCAAGTTTCTGGCCATCCAGATGCCATTCCTCACCCTTTGCCAAATGTCCACCCAAACGAAATGCCATGACCTTGGTTTTTTTATAATTCACTCTTAATCCTAACCTCTTAGTTGCTTTACTTAAGTTGTCTATTTGGTTCTGCAAACCCGTAATAGTATCAGAAAGGAGAACAATGTCATCAGCAAAAAGGAGCAGAAATATATCGGAACCATTTGCCATTGCCTGAACTCCATGCTTTCCATGTTCTACAATCTCCTTAGTCAGTGACGTCATCAGGTAAGAAAATAGTAATGGACTCATTTTGCAGCCCTGCTTCAATCCCATGTGAGCCTCAAAGAAATCTGACGTCATTCCGTCACATTTTACACAACATTTTACTGTTTTGTAGACAGACCTCAACATCCTCCCCATTTTCTCAAAAATCCCATTTTGTTCAAGAATAGCCCACAAGGCTTCCCGAATAACACTGTCAAATGTTTTCTTGAAATCAACAAAAACAGTATAAAGCTTTATGTGCTTCTACAGATATCGTTGCACAATGCTATGCATAACAAATGCATTATCTATAGTTGAGTAACCTTTACGAAATCCCGCCTGTTCTTCACCTATTATCTCATTGTCATCTGCCCACATCTGCAAGCGCTTATTCAATATATGTATGAACACTTTACTAAGAATACTTGTTAAAGAAATCCCTCTATAATTATCAGGATCATTCACTGGGCCCGACTTGTGTAGAGGGACGATAACGGGGAAATCAGAATTTTCGAAAATACGATTAAACAATTTTTGTAAGAATGTCAGAAGTATCCTTGATGCACACTTTAGCATTTCGGCCAGAATGTTGTCCCCCCAGAGGCCTTCGCTGGTCTGAGACTATCTATAGCATCAACTATCTCTGAAGAAGTTATCTCTGCATCAAGCAATTCATTGTTTCCGTTATAGAGCAGTGCAGTAGTCTCCCCTGCCATTACATTTTCATCATTTTTAGTCTCATAAATGGTCTTAAAGTGATCCATCCAGACACCAGAATCGATACCAGAGGGAGCTCTGTGTCTTCTGTCTAGAGCCTTTATATGTCTCCAAAATATTTTGCGATCACGTAGATGTGTCGAGATTACAGTATTCACTTTATGTTGGTAATTAGTTTTCTTACATCTTAACAATTGCTTGTATTTCTTTCTTTCTTGCATATAATTTTCTCTGTCTTCCCTAGAATGACTCAGCTGATATTTCCGCAGGAAATTTCTTACTTTTCTTCTGATAATGTAGCATTCTTTGTCAAACCAACGGTTTCTATACGAAGAAAAGTTATATCTAAAGGTTTTCTTAAGAAAATTGGCGGCACTTACAAGAGCATCAGTTAACAGACTAATTGCTTCATTGACATCGAACCCTCCACCAGTCACAGTTTCTATAGCTGGTAGCTTCTCAAGCAAATTAGATACATACACGCCAGAGAAGTCATTGTCCCAAACTATCTTCATCCGAGGTATACTGTCTAAAGGAATAAGTCGTGACCTGTGGAAACCGTTTTGAGGTATCAACTCAAGCTCAAGACACATATGTGGTGATACAATAGTGTTCACAACTCTGAATGTATGACACAAGGCAAGCACGTCCTCTGAGACAATGAAATAGTCTACGACACTGCTTCCATTGTAGGCAACAAACGTATATTTTGATGAGCGCTGTTTATCAATAAAACCATTAAAAATTGTCAGTTCAAAGGCTAGACACAGTGAAAAGAGGGTCTTTCCAAAATCATTAACATTTTCTTCGTCAGAGTAACGGACATTCTTTGTTATGTTCGTCCTCATATCCCCCAAATTACCGTTGTTGTTGCTTGCTCTAGTTCCTGTTCTGGCATTAAAGTCTCCACATAGATTAATTCCAACATTACCATGTACTGCCAACATGTCAGAAATGCATCTGTTCAAAGCATCAATACCATTTACCTTTTCTCTAAGATCATAGTAAGGTGAGCCTGCAGGTGGCACATAGACGTTGAACATCAGAATATCTCTATCTAAATTGAACAAAACTTTGCTTATCTTGAAAACTATGCAATCATATTTGCATTCCAAACGCAGAAAATAGTTACTGATACTGTTATGTATAAGGCAGATAATACCACCTGATCTCCGACCACGAGTTGACAATTTTTTAGCAGGAAGAATGTGAACCACAAAATCATGAAAATCTCTAGACATATCAATTGTATCAACAAAGGTTTCGCACAGACAAACAAAAGAAAAACTCTGCAAGTACGACGGAAAGTCTGGATCCTCAAATTTAGTTAAGAGTACATCTACATTCCATGACAGAAATCTGAGAGTAGCTGGAGGCATAGGAGATGTATGGTTACCTCGTGCATCTTGGCTGTCCGCTGACGGGGCCGGGCCGCACCGCTAGCTGCTCCCTCCACCGCTTGCCGCCCTCGCGTAGGACCGCTTGTTCGGCCGGTGTTTCGTGGGCTGGCGGTGCCTGATTTCTCTGTGAAGAACTCCGCTCCTGAAGTAGGCGAAGTAGCCTTCCTCCTTTGCTTGGTTGATCTGTTCCCGTTGTCTTGCTGTCAAGTCGCTGGAAACGCCGATCTTCTTTTGTTTAAGCTCCTGTCTTTTCTGGAGAATAGCCAGCTTGTCTGTAGATCTCAGCAGGCGGGCAATAAGCGGCCATGTCTTCCCTGCGGAACGCTTTCCTATGTGGTATGCTCGTGCAACGTCGCTCGCTTGGAGGGTGAATGGGAGCACTTCGTTGACTGTGTCGACGAATTTTGCCACGCAATCTTCGTGCGTCCCGTGTTCCTCGTTCTCTTCAGTCACACCGTGAAGCAGCACGTTATCGCGGCGACTGTAAGCTTCTTGCTATTCAAGCTTGCCCTCCAATTCCTGCAAGCGCAATTCATGGTCGTCAACATTCATATCAATTCTTTCTATTTCTTCATGCTGAATTCTCAATTTTGCGTTGATTGCAGACATTTCTGATTCCAGCTTCGTCAACTTCTCCACTACAATACTGATGTTCTCATTCATTCTGTCTAGCTGTGCTGTCATTTTCATCGATAGTTCCTCTGACAGAGATTGTCTCAGCTCTTCCGTCTGTTCTTTCATGAGTCTCTGAATGTCTTCCAATTCAGCAGGTCCTCGGTTTAACTCCACATTCCAACCGTGCAGCATGATGAGCATACGGTCGAAGTCATAAGCCACCTCGGTAAACATTGCAGCCACCGTGTAGGGTACAGACAACGGGTAGACATGACCCCCCATCATTGCAGCGTGCAAACCTCGGACGCAGTCTGATGACAAAACAAACTGCCAGCAGTATGCATAGCCCACAGCAGCACAGAGGGCTCTCGTGCAAATGATCATCCGTGCGGAAAAGTCAGTGAAGGCATCCCATTTCGATGTAGGGTTGTAGCGAGTCACGCGAATACGAGGGCTCCGCTGTTTTAAACAGGTACAGAAGCGTCCTACACGCAACCGATAAACAGTTATGTCAACACCCATGGCTGCCCTCCGCGTGAGCACTGTTCACTCTGAAGCACTGACGAAAATGAATTCACATGCACGAAAACTCACATTACTTCTGCACTTATGTTGAAGGTTTGTAGAACTATTTCCTCTGAGTAACGAAGTACAGTCAAATTACGACGAAATCACGAACGGCCGGGAGGCTATTCCGCTTTCGTTGGTTCCCCGCCGCTCACATCGATACTCTCGAGACTACAAAACCAACCAAGAAATGGCAAAAGAAGCTTTCAAACGTCCGAAAACTCACATTCTTTCTGTCGTTGTGTCAAAGGCTTCCAGAATAAGTCCACTGGGCAACTGTGTAGAGTCACAACACCGATGAAATAACACCAACTGCCGGAGCTACTCCGCGTGCGTCCGCTCTCGACGACGTACAACCCGAGAGTCAGAGAGAGAGAGAGAGAGAGAGAGAGAGAGAGAGAGAGAGAGAGAGAGAGATTTGATATCTTTATTGCGAGGTCGACGGCCCAAAACAATCTTTACAGAATTTACAAGCACATTATGGAATGGACAGTAAATTTCGAGTGATTACATGATAGTAGAAGGAAAATAACCATACTTTAATATCTTTCTCTCTGGAACATAGGACATCAGGTAAGGGTTGTTGGGAAGGGGTTGGGGGTTTTGGGAACACGAGCTGTTGGGAGCTTTTCCTTGTCACATAGGCCTACTATAGATACACTAGCAGTTATTATGGAAAGATTAACCGGGGGGGGGGGGGGGGGCATTTTTCGATATGCTCTTTACTCCCCTTCTTGGAGGCGCTGAAGACGACGTTTCAGCGCATAGTGAATAAACATTGCAGTATTTTTTGTTTTGATATATCCTCGTCCATCGATCAAAAATTTGAAACTTCTGGAATTTATATATTGACTATATCTTTCTATGTGCTTCTCTCTGAGATCCTGATAAATACCACATTCTAACAGAAAGTGAGGTTCGTCTTCTACTTGATCTATACAGAATGGACATTGCGTATTATCTCCACCAAACGCTTGATGAGTGCGCAAACCACTTGCACCTAATCTGAAGCGTACAAATGCGCCTCTAAACTTTCCTATTTCTAAGTTACTCAGGTACTTTTCACAATCAAACGAGTCTTTAAGGACACTGTATAATAGAAAACGCTGGCTATCATTTATTTTACTGTGCCAATTCTGTGTGAAGCAGTCTTGTAGCCTGACTTTTAGTTTTTCAGGAAGCCCTTTTCGTTCCCTATACCTCGATTTAACCAAACAAAGGCAAACCCTGACTTACATAAACAATCTCTGACAAACTTTAACCAATTTATCTCATCAGGAATTGATGTACCTTCCAACATTAGAAGTGCTTGTCTAGGTAATCTGTCCTGAGGCATTTTCTGTATTCTAAACCAGTACTTAATGACTTATTGTGCTATTTACCATAAGTGGAAATCTTCCAGTTTCGCCATAAACCAAATTATTCGGCGTCTTTGAATGGACATTTAAGAAGCGCTTGCATGCGAACAGATGAGCCCTTTCAACACTGGATTGCTCTTTCAGACCCCACAGTTCAGATGCATACAGAAGAGAAGGCTGAACCTGCGCATCGAATAATTTGAAAAATATACCAGGCTCCCGGCTGTGCAATGCCCACATCATCTTGAGCAGAGAGACGATCTTCTGCTTTGCTTTTGTCGCTGCGTTGTCAAGAGCTACGTTTTCTGATAACTTCGTTGTAAAGGTGTAGCCAAGATATTTAAGGGAGTTTACAGAAAGCTTGGGATACCATCTCTTCCAAGCGAACCCTGGAGGACCTCCTTGCTCGGTCGAACCAGGTCTCAGCCGCGCGCATCCGAGCGGCAGCCCGAGCGGAAAGTGGTAGCTGGATCCACGCCATCCCAATCCCGTCCCTGGGGCTCCATCTGGACCGTGAGACCATAAGAATAGCCGTCGCTCAGAGGGCAGGGGCACCAGTTTGCGAACCCCACCAATGCAGATGCGGAAAAGCTATGGACGCCCTTGGACATCACACCCTCTCCTGTCGACTAAGCGCCGGCCGTTTCCCACGCCACTCTGCTTTGAACGACGTGGTGAGACGTGCCCTCCAGAGCGCTGGAATACCATCTGTCCTGGAACCAACCGGGCTCGACAGAGGCGACGGCAAGCGTCCTGATGGGATGACCATCTTCCCCTTCTCAAACGGCCGAAGCTTGGTCTGGGATGTGAAGTGCGTGGATTCTTTCGCCCCCAGTAACATCATTTCCAGCGCCCTGCAACCGTCATCTGCAGCAGAGGCAGCGGAAGGGGCGAAGAGGACAAAATACCACATCCTGACCGAACGACACCGCTTTGAGCCCCTCGCCTTCGAGACCACCGGAGTCTTCGGACCTTCAACACTCAAGACCATCGAGGAAATTGGACGAAGACTGAAGGGGGAGACGGGCGAGCCACGGGAGACCATGTGGCTCAAACAACGAATCGGGATGGCTATCCTCCGAGGCAATGCCTTCTGTGTCCTTGCCTCATCCAGATCACGAGATGACTGCGGAGAGAGACTGCGGGTTCCACAGGCCTAGGGCCAGTGACCACCGCACTTTTCACAGTGTAACTGCTCCACACTGTTCGTGTTTATTTATTCGGTCATCTGCAACACGACGGCTGCCCTGTGATCCCAGAACGAAAATAATTTACTAATGACACTAAGCAGTGATATACCTCTGTAATTTGAGGGATCTAGTGAATTTCCTCCTTTATGTATTGGGACAATAACCGATCGGCTCCACTCTTCCGGGAAAATCTGTTTATCATTAATGATATTAAATAGTCTAGTGAAGAAAGGAACCAGCTGTTTTCTTCCTAGCTTGATGAGCTCACTGGGGATTTCGTCTAGACCTGGTGCTCTGCCATGACTTAATTTTGTCAGAGCTTGATCTACTTCATTAGTAGTGATGGTGGCATCTAAAGCATCGTCATATATGTCTGCGACACATTCATTGTCTGCAGGTAAATTGGTTACGTGGACGATATTTTGATTAAACAGACTTTCGAAGTAAGATTTCCATTTTTCTATTTCTATATCTCGTAATTTCGCCCTTTTCCTAGATTTCTTGCGAATTACATGTCTTTTTTCTTCTGCCGAATCAGCTGTTTGTAGTTGTTCCTACAACGTACATAGGAATTTTTATCTGTTGTTGCTAGTGTTCTTTTGTAAGCAGCAAGCGCTCTCCTTGCCATCACTTTTGCGGTCTTACAATCTTTGTCATACCATTCTGCCTGTTTTTGCGCAGCTTGACTTAGGGCAACCGTTAACATTTTTACCGACGAGTTCAAGCATACGTCTAGACAAGCATACGTCTAGACCAAGCAAATCACTGAATTTGGGAGACTGCATGTTTTTGAGAACCTCTTCAGTTTTGTCTGCATCCCATATCGTTCTCGATATCTCTTTTACCATCTTTTCTTATGCACCTTTGTTAATTTTGTAGCCTACTTTTATTTTAAGCGGCATATGACTAGACTCGATCCTGGATCCTACAGTTACGGAAACATCGGTTTCAAAATTTGTGTTCATAATGAGACAATAGTCAACAACACTTTCGCCATGTTGTGAAACATAGGTAAACTTTCCTTCCCTATCGTCCTTATTGCTTCCATTCAGAATGCAGATATGGTAAATCTTGCACAAATCTATCAAAGTATTTCCAAACTTATTTCTAACATTGTCTTGCGAGTTTCGATAAGAAACGCTATCAGGGCAGTGACAATAATCATGTTCCCGACTATAATTGTCATCACCTTCAGTGTGTTGGTTCCAGTGACTGGTTCTTGCATTCAAATCACCGCATATTACAATGTTTGCACGTGGGTGTGCTTCTTGAATGTCAAGCAATACTTCTTCTAGCAAGATCAAATTGCATTTTATCTCCTTATCTTTATAATAATGAGAATCTACTGGTGGAATGTAGACAGAGACCACAATTAATTCCCTTGTGCAATGTCACCAAATTTAAGAGCAATCATATTGTCATAAACACAAGGCAACTGACACACGGTATTTGGGAATGACTTCTTGACGATGGTAACCACTCCCCCGGATCGTCTTCCTTGATTGGATAACTTGACTGCCGGGGAATGAAACACAAAATAGTCACTAAAGTAAATGTCAAAATCAAAGTCGGCTGAGGTGAAGGTCTCAACAAAACAACAAACGTCAAAGGAGAAAACGTGCTGCACAAAGCTGGGTTCACTAAGCTTCGAAGAAAGACCTTCTATGTTCCAACATAGCAAATTTATGTTAATTCCTAATGGGCAAAGCACAGTACCTGGAAATATATCCGGTTGTGACCACCCTAACGGCACTGGTAGTCCGTTAGGACAGAGGAGAGGGCGTCGGCCTGACCGTCAGGCCTGAGAGGAGGGGGTGAATGCCGGACCCTGTGGCCTCACTGCCTCAGAGTGACGCAGTCTTCCCCCCAAACACTCTGACGGGGGTCGGAATTCTCAGGCACAACGTCTCCGCGGTTGCTCGAGGGCAGCGGCTTGTCCACATCCATCCTCGTGAGTGCAATCGGTGACGACCCAGTCCAGTAGGGTGCGCTGGATGCACGATGCACGCTCCGAGCGTGCAGCGTGAGAGCTGCTACCAGTGGATGAGGTCCTAGCTGCCACGTTGACATTAGCACGCTTTTCATTGGTTGCTGGAGCCTCGACAGTTTGCTTAGGCGTCATGGTCGCTGATTGGGTTTTGTCACGTGTTACATTGTTTATCGCCTGCACGTGTTCATCTGCTGTAACTTGACTCGAGATCGAGCTAGATATGTTGCGGATTGCAGGCTGTATCTCAGTTCCAGGTGAACTTGACAGATTGTACTCGTCGTTCTCGTCCGTAATGTCCCTCCTTTCCTCTACCACTGGGTCATGGATCTCTGCAGAGTAGTTTCCAGTGTCGTTCGGAGGTAGGCCGGGTTGGGCTAGTTGGTGTTGTATCCCAGCTCTGGACAGAGTAATCAGGTTGTTTGCGTTCACCTTGTTCCTTCTCTTCTTGCTCTCTCTGGGAAAACGTGACGGACGTGGATCTAACTGACCCATGTGCACGGAGGGTCCTTTGCCATGCAGTTCCACCATTCCATCAGGGGTAAGCTTTCCAGGGTACCTGATCTGCACAGTGTTTACAGCCGCGGCAGTGCGTTGATCATACGTGGTTGATACGTCAGTCGCTGTTCGTCGCGGAGCGTGTGATGAAAAGTTGGGCGACTCGGTGTCTCGTAGAGCAACCTGTTGTTTCTTAAGTACCCAATCCTTCCCTGGCTCCGAAGGTCTCGCAGTACTGCTGCCTGCCTAGTCGTCAGCTCGCCCGATATGTGCACTCCCCTGGATCTGAGACCCTCTCTGCCTCTCTGCAGGAGAGCAAGTTTGTCGGACCATGTAGCGAACGCTACTAGGACAGGGCGGGGACGTCCACGCTGGCTGTCGCGTGAGCCGAGTCGCTGAACTCGCACTATGTCCCGCCTTTGCCAGTCGATGTCAGGTACAGCTTCCCGGAGCAGATGCATAATTATGCTCAGGCAGTCCCAATATGTCTCTCTCCCCTCCTCCTTGACGCCAAACAACCTAACATTGTTTCGTACTGTCTGGAGTTCGAGATTCTCACATTCTCTCTCTGCCTCGTTCAGCCTCTCTGTATATTCAGTTGTTACTTCAGCCAGCCTTTCTTTGATCTCGTACTGCTCCGTCTGAAACGTCTGATTCCAGTCAATAAGATGTTGGTATTGTGCTTGAGATCTTCTCTCGGCTTCTTGAACTGACTGTCTTAGGTATTCTTGTTGCTCACAAAGCCCCTGCAAGAATGACTTGGTGTTCAACATATCGTTCTACAGACTGTCGAATTTATCGCTGATCATATTCGACAGTTTATGCATGTTTAGGCTTCATGCATCTGGGCGCGGAGAGTTTCAAAAGCATCAGCTAGCTTTCGCTGAGACGCGCGACAGTCGAGATCGGCGCGAGCGAGACGTGCTCGCGTCCATCCCAGTGCAGACTGAGCCGTGGGTAGACATGACCCCCCATCATTGCAGCGTGCAAACCTCGGACGCAGTCTGATGACAAAACAAAAATTTAAACTGCCAGCAGTATGCATAGCCCACAACAGCACAGAGGGCATCCCATTTCGATGTAGGGTTGTAGCGAGTCACGCAAATACGAGGGCTCCGCTGTTTTAAACAGGCACAGAAGCGTCCTACACGCAACCGATAAACAGTTATGTCAACACCCATGGCTGCCCTCCGCGTGAGCACTGTTCACTCTCTCTCTCTCTCTCTCTCTCTCTCTCTCTCTCTCTCTCTCTCTCTCTCTCTCTCTCTCTCGCTCTCTCTCCCCTGCAGGCCGCAACCCTCAATCTTAGCAAGCCCAACAGTGGTGTCTTCCTTGGTTTCCCTAGCTCTTACTCTGTCTCTCAAGTTGGCGTTGTACACCCTGCCAAGGCTCTTCACTGCTTGCTGAGAAACTGTTGGAATCACCTCATTAGCACTTGTGAATCTGACGTGAAGGTTGACAGCCGTTCTTCAGCCAGAGGCTTCTGGACTTCTGTGGCATGAACTCATGCCTGCCCAGGTGATTACATATCCAACCTGTCCACGATCCTCTTCGCCTCCTCCTTGTGGCTGGCAAGGACTGTCGTGTCGTCTATGAAAGCCTTCAGTTGTGGCACGTGGAGTGCTCCTCCTAGATCTGCATCGCTGCACTGTGGCCCTGCTGCTTTTAGGATGAGATGCATTACCAAACCGAACATGATTGGCGAGTCAGTGCAGCTCATTGCGACTCCCACCTCCAGGGGACCCATTGGTGGTGTACTTCCTTGTAAAAATCACCTGGAAGTTTGCAAAGTATGCCTGCAACCACTCCACCACTGGCTTGGGGATGGGGTACATACGGAGGGCTAGCCAGATCAGATAGAGCGACACAGACCCATAAGCATTGGCCAGATCAAGCCAGATATTGTAGAGGTCAGGCTTTTCTGCTTTTGCCCTATGAATCGATTCCCACATCATGGTTGGGTGTTTCAAGCAGCCGGAACACCAGGCTTTCTGCATGGATGTGTTGATGAAGCCACTGGGGGTGACGTAGTTGGTCAGTCTCTTAGCAAGCACTACAGGAAAGATATTCCCTTCGACGTTCAGCACGGATACGGGACAGAACTGGCTGATAGCCTTGGAGTCTTGCTTTTTCGGGATGTAGATAACCTGAACCTCTCTCCTCTTCTTGCAGACTGCCCTTCTATTCTCTGCATTTTGGAGACCTCTGCCCACTGTAAGGTATAGCGAGTAGAGAGACAGGGAAAGGTGTTGCTGGATTGTCTGTGGTGATGGTATGCTGGAAAGTGAAAGAGCTTTTTTTCTGTGCTGTCTGAGCCGCATTTTTCAGCAGACATACATCGAGACTTTCACCTCGTCAACTCGACTTCAGTGCTTATTTCAGCATGATTTTGCACAAGCCTGGGATAAAACTGTCTTCTTATGGTATAAGATCAGATTAAGTGATGCAGCTGGTGAAAGAATTTCTCGCAGTCTGCGCATCGAGCCCAGAAACTAACCGCAACCCTATACTGGCACTTAGAATACGAACAGGACATGTATATATGTCCCGCGTTTTATTACAAAGGCAAAAAAGCACTTTTTCATGCATCGCCCTTCCAGAGGATCTTGTACTAACATTTCAGTAAAGATACCCTCAATCAGTTATTGCGATATGTGGATATATAAATGCAAGGATCGGGGCGTGGGATTTTATAGTGAGGAGAGAAAGTGCTGAAGACATTGATGACTTTGAATGGTCATTTACACGAATTTCACGTCCCCTAACACTTTCTCAAGACCATTACGAAAACGTATTTCAGGCTATGTTGGAAAGTTTGTGGATGATGCATCATGCTGCAACATTAAATAGGAGTAGGGATGGTGACACATCTGGTCAGTTCATGTGCAAATCCTCACCCGGAAGATTGCGTCATTGACTATTGTTTAGAGATCGCCCGCTATCTCCCTAACTCAATAGACATGTATACTAATTTTAATGTGCTCATAAAATTGTGTCTGGACCTCTGCAAACGAATGTAACTTCGAAAACCAAAACAAATCTTATGTAAAACTACGAGGTGCTATCCAAAACTATCCGGACTGGGATCATGACGCCTAAAAGTTGTAGTAATGCGAGCGAAGCTGGCACATCGAAAGTCAGCAACACAAGAATGTTTTTCCGGATACCTTTAATAATCCATCGTGCGTAAAATCAAGATGTCTAATCAATAACAAGTGTCACTGTAAATTTACTTGAAAGCGGCACAAAAATGTTCAGGTTGAGCATGGGCGAGACGCGCTCTGACAGGATTCATTCGCCCCTTCTCAGTTACAAAGGTCACAATGACAAAACCGGTAACATAAAAGTCACATCCTGGAATTGGAACAGCACGTGGCAATTTGAATTCAGTTTTGCATTCGATGAGTTTGGATTGTCTCCTGTCAAAAACGCGCGTGTTCATTCAATCCAGTATGGCAAATATGTGAAGTAGCTCACAGGTTTCCGTCAAAACCACGTCAGTCACATTTATCTACGGACATTCTAAATTAAATTCTAAAAAAGTATAATTTACAGTTTTCAAATTAGTCACCAGCAGCGATAAGCAACAATGTATACATAAGGAAATCCAGTATGCTTGTTTTTAGCACGGCGAACATCAACAAAACAGCCATGCTGCAGAAGATTGAGAGAGAGAGAGAGAGAGAGAGAGAGAGAGAGAGAGAGAGAGAGAGAGAGAGAGAGAGAACTGAACTGAACTGAACTGAACTGAGCTGAGCTGAGCTGAGCTGAGCTGAGCTGAGCTGAGCTGAGCTGAGCTGAACTGAACAGAACAAATTTAATGTTTAGGCCACAGGCTTATTACATTGGGAAGCCGGACCACGAGAAAGGGAACAACTCGATTATGTACAAAGTCATCAAAACCGGCTCACAGATTTGGAGAGGACAATCGGCACGGGGGACGAGCGTCTCTCATCAACAACGTCTTTTTGTACGTGCAGACCGTGTGGACAGTTGTCGTGTCGGCGGCGTCCGGCGCTTCTCAGTCTTTTCTTTGTTTACATTCATCTTGCGGTTGAAGGTAGGCGAGTCTGGAGCAGATGGAACACAAGCAGCTGCTGCACCACCGGCTGATGAAAGGAAATGAATCTTCTCACGATCATAGGCCTACAAACAATCAGCAGATGTAGCTTGGTTGGTGGCACTGGTATTCAGAGCTGAGTACACTCCGTTCACTCCTTCTCGCAGTGAATTTTCCATGGTTTCCATCCTGTGAGTGAGGGCCTCCTCTAGTTCATTTATCATGTGTTGAAGGGCAGCTTTAAATTCTTCACTTGCAACCTCTTCACTCGAAGATGGTGACAAGTTGGGGGGATCCACGTGGCTGGAGGGAGCTGATGATCGTACTGGAGGCTCGTCAGTAGAGGCAACTGACATTGCGGCTGACTCCGTTTCTGAGTGAACACGTGCGCTTGACTGGTCAAAGTTCACACGTGAGGAGAGGCAAAAATTTTGTACAGCAACAGCATCAAAGGTTGTAGATGTCGCAACAACACTTTTGTTCAAATTTTTGCGCGACAAAGTGTCGACGGCTCTATACTCACCTATTGCTTTGTGTTGCTGAGCCCGTTGTTGGTCTCGTCGCCGCTGTGACGGTGTCTTCCTTTTCCACGCTCCTCTCTCGATGTCGGAAGCGAGATATGGTCAGCCATGTAACGTTCCAAAGTATGAACCGTTCCAAAGTATGAACCGGAAATCATCGCAGAGTTATCTGCCCGGCTCTCTCTTTATGCGATTTACCGCTCCTGCACCTGTTCTTCGCATGGAATATATCCCGACAAACGACGCATTAGTTGCTTTACGAGTTTTTGTGTTTTTGGTGCATTTGTATCGTTTAACACATAATGTAGCGTTCAAAAAAGTTTTTTCCCCGTGAAAAGCCGTCTCCCCTGCCGGAAATAATATGGGAGTCACCTCCCTGTAGTCTATTTGTAGTCTGGTTTTATAAAACGCGACCGTTGACTGACTTGGCACGCCCGGGGAGTTATGCTAAGATCCGGCCGCGTTAATATATCTGCGTTTTGTGACAAACGTCTTGCTCGGCGGTACTGTACTCCATGCACCTTAACGGTGCGCGTGATTCGGGTGTAATCTTAAGCTAAACGACGTTCCGAATGTTTCTGACTTCGACCATTTCAGCAGCGCCAATAAACGTCGTTTAGCTTAAGATTACACCCGAATCACGCGCACCGTTAAGGTGCATGGAGTACAGTACCGCCGAGCAAGACGTTTGTCACAAAACGCAGATATATTTACGCGGCCGGATCTTAGCATAACTCCCCGGGTGTGCCAAGTCAGTCAGGCGGAGTGGCGGGTGCCGTCTCTTTTTAGAGTCGAATTATTAAGAGTACCGGGCAGATAACTCTGCGACGATTTCCGGTTCATACTTAGGGTCGGTTCATACTTTGGAACGTTAAAGCCATCGTCCTCTCAAAACCGTAGCACAGCCACGACTGTTCCAGGCTCGCCTGTAACTTTCCATGAAGAAGGTGTATGCATCGACAGCAAGGATGTCAGCATAGTCTCCAAAGTAACTAATAGTCCAGCGCCTAGCATAGTGGTAGAGAATGTCCAAAACTAACGCGAGCGGAGCGGAGCCACGGCAAACACGTCTAAACCACGCGAGCGCGAGCCGCTGAGAGAGATTGATTGATTGATTTCTTTTTTTGCGGCCGACGACCCGTCAAAAAGATAAGACTGACATTTCTGTACAAGCATAAGAGCAGAACATGGCATGTACATACGTAGAATTGTTACAGTAATGAAATAACACTTTACAATATCGCATAATTAAAGAGAAAACTGCATACTCGCACAGTAATTGTAAAGATAACATCAATGAGTATTTGACAGTGGAAGAGCATGACTCATAGTGCTCAAAACATTTCAGTCTGGTAGATGATACCTTAACATCTTATATAATACACGAATCATGGATAATACACTCTTTACAGCGTTGCATACTCATCGACAGTGTATTTGGAGCATCACGAAACACACGATTTTTGTACTGTTTTGTCTCCATGACATGATGTATATTCATTGGTAACACTACAGTTCAGTTCCGTTCAGTCTCTTAACCCTGAGATGGGTTGTTGAGGCACCACTGATGACTTTCGGACAATCTTCCTCCATCGATCTCTATCCTTTGTGGCTCGCTGTGAGTCAGCAAAGGTCAAGTCTGTCCACTATTTGATGTTGTCTTCCCGCCTCTTTCTCTGCCTGCCTCTTCTTCTCCCACCTGGTATGGTACCTTGCAGGATGGTCTTGGCCAACCCACTGCCTCTTGACACGTGACCGTACTACTTCAGCTTTCTGCTTTTCACGATTGAGAGCAGGTCTTCGTACTGTCCAATTGCTCTCCTGATCCTGTTGCTGACTTCCTCATTTGTGACATGGTCTTTATATGAGATGTTCAGAATCTTGCGGTAACATCTCAGTCCAGGGCTTGTATCCGTCTCTGTAGTTCAGATGTGAGTGTCCAGGACTCGCATGCATACAAGAATACGGAGATGGCCAGCGTGCGCATGAGCCTGATCTTCGACGCGAGAGTGATATTTCTGTCACGCCATATTGGCTTCAACTTTGCCAATGCTGCTGTTGTTTGTGCTATCCTGGACAGTATCTCTGGTTTGGACCCTTCATCAGTCACAATAGATCCCAGGTATTTGAAGTTGTTCACAGCTTCCAGTTTTTGGCCCTTCACTTTGATTTCCATTTTGAAGCCCCGAGGGTTGTTCGTCATCACCTTGGTCTTCTCGGCGCTGATCTCCATGCCATATGCCTGTGAGGTCTTGTCCAGGTGCTCGACAAGACTAGTCAGCTCCTCTTCACTTCCTGCTAATCCATCAATGCCATCAGCAAAACGTAAGTTGATGATCTTACTGCCACAGATGCTGATTGATCCTTCGGGGTCTGCTAGGGCATCAGTCATTATCCTTTCGAGGAAGAGGTTGAAGAGTGTGGGGGAGAGTAGACAGCCCTGTCTTAATCCGACCGATGTCGGTAACACTACGCATAATTATTATCGGAACTTATTGCACAGAGAGAGAGAGAGAAAGAGAGATAGATAAATAGAGAGAGAGAGAGAGAGAGAGAGAGAGAGAGGAGGGGGGGAAGGGAGAGGGAGAGAGTTTACCTCGGCCTACGACCAAGCTTGGTCATAATGGACATACATCAGGTTAAAGCATTCTGATATTCATATGTACATGAATGTTGAAATAGATATTATATTACGGCCATCGAAATGGCATGAATAGCATATTCATACATCATCGCAAGTATGATCTCATGGTAGTTCACCGTCTCTGTATCAGTAACACTTCTATTCTAGTTGATGTGTCTATAGCACATTTTTGAGAGAGAGAGAGAGAGAGAGAGAGAGAGAGAGAGAGGGGGAGAGGGAGAGAGAGATTTAAGATGTACAACCATATACACAGGTGACAAAGTGACTTAGAATCCAAAGCGAACGCACGAATATAAAAACCGCTGGCGCTGAACCTCCAGGTTTTGGCACACACAAAAAATTGGGTTCAAACCCGCAATCTCTCGAGAAAAGAGGGATGGAAAAACACACACAAAAACACAAAAAACAGGTCGGGTTCGAAAAACGTTTCAGCGCGGATTCGAATCCATTCACGCATGACCTAACGTTACAATTGTCCAGCGCTTTACCATCTGAGCCATTCATTTGGCAACTGACGTTACTACGTGTTTGTAAAGGAATTATAACGTTCTTTTCTGTAAACTCCCTCGCTTCATATTTTGCACTGTAAATTGTATAAAAATGGATGATAGTTCATGAAATTTGAGTGGTCTTGTACATTTTAGGATACTTAAGGTCTATTTCTGCCAAGTTTATTATCGATTCACTGCCATTAGGCCAAGCCAACAGACTACCAGTACCAAGTTGTTGCGCTTAAGTCAGGACAGACAGAACGAACGAACGAACTTTATTTTACAAGGGTAGTGAATTAGGCAGTATTGCCTTTCTTACTTACATTCAGCCCTTGAGGCAAAATATTCAAATGTGGTAAGAGAGAGAGAGAGAGAGAGAGAGAGAGAGAGAGAGAGAGAGAGAGACAGAGAGAGACAGAGAGAGAGACAGAGACAGAGAGAGAGACAGAGAGAGAGAGACAGAGAGAGAGGGTGGGAGGGGAGCTGGGAAAAGGGGAGGAAGGGAAGAGAGAATGAGAGTAAGATGGTGGGTGGGAGAGAGAGAGAGAGAGAGAGAGAGAGAGAGAGAGTGAGAGAGAGAGAGGAGAGAGAGAGGGAGAGAGAGAGAGAGAGAGAGAGAGAGAGACAGAGAGAGAGACACAGAGAGAGACAGAGAGAGAGACAGAGAGAGACAGAGAGAGAGAGAGTGAGAGAGAGAGAGGGGGGGGGAAGCTGGGAAAAGGGGAGGAAGGGAGAGAGAATGAGAGTAAGAGGGTGGGTGGGAGAGAGAGAGAGAGAGAGAGAGAGAGAGAGAGAGGGAGAGAGAGAGAGACAGAGAGAGAGAGAGAGGAGGGAGGGCGAGACAGAGAGAGAGGAGAGAGAGGGAGAGGAGAGAGAGAGAGAGAGAGAGAGAGAGAGAGAGAGGAAATTGCAAGACGCGGAATGTTGCAGATTTCTACTCTTGCTAGCCTCGAACCTGGTCATGCATGACCAAGAATCCAACGTTCTACCAGCTGAGCCATTAGAGAATTGATATGGCAGAGTATTTGTAAAGCATTTATAACGTTCTTTTCCGTGGCCACACAAGCAGCTAAATCTCAACCGGCTGAATAAAAGCAAAGGAGTCTGTGCGGGGGTGAGTCTCAGATCTGCATTAGAAATTGAACATTACTGCTCATTGCTCGTGCAAGGCTGGGTAAGTGTTGTTGTTTTTTTAATCATTTATCTGTTACGTGTTTGATGGAGTAACCTAAGCTCGCATTCCAAAATTGTAGAACCTACTCTTGAAGTGTTAGTGTGTGGATCCAAAAAGCTTGTGCAACTGTCCTTCGCACTGACTGTCCTATGCACCGACTGTCCTTTGCACTGACCGTCTTTTGCATTAACTGTCCTTCACACTGACAAGGAGATAGTCACGAAGGAGAGGAGGGGAAGTGCGCTTTCTACAGTGGGTAAAGATCTAACAGTCCGCTCCAAGTTTTTGTCGCGCTCACCAGTGCTTCGGACATGTGCCGGTCATTCTGTGCACTGGTCAGTGTGAAAGTGCATAGAACAGTCAGTGCATCGGACAGTCAGTGCATAGAACAGTCAGTGTGAAGGACAGTTAATGCAAAGGACAGTCCGTGCATAGGACAGTCAGTGCGAAGGACAGTTGCGCAAGCTTTTTGGCTCCACACACAACACTTCAACAGTACTCAGTAGGTTCTACAATTTTGGAATGCGAGCTTAGGTTACTCCATCAAACAAGTAACAGATAAATGATTATTTAAAAAAAACACTTACCCAGCTTTGCACGAGCAATGAGGATGGTTGATCTTCTGCTTAGCAGCGTCAAGATGGAAAGAAAGTCGATATGGAGCTTCATTTTTTCGCATTGATCTGAAGCACCAAGCTGTCAACTCGACCGTTTATTCCGCTTGCTCATAGATCTTAATTTCGTCTAAATAACTTGAGTGGTATTTATTCATACCCCTGTCTATCACAGTCTGAGAAATCTTCTCACTGTCTGGCAAAAATGAGACACAAATGATGTCCGGAATACAACGCAACAAATCAGCGTTCATTCGGAAGCCATTTTGCCGCCGGCGCATCGGTAATCACGCGAGATACAGCGAGAAAAGGGGCGTGGCTGTAGAGTGGGTCGCCATTCCATCAAATGACTGCTTGCATCGTAAAAAATCCTTCTTCCTCCTTCTCCAATGTTCTCTAAATTATTCATTCTCGCATGGATTCTATATAGGACCCACGCTCCTGGAAACTCTACTTGCAAATGACGTAACGTTGTTAATGACGTC
>JAWQFJ010024081.1:30000-38057 GCA_034096865.1 Theodoxus fluviatilis | reverse complement strand
GGAGGGAGGAGGAGGAGGCGGAGGAAGGGGAGGAGGCAGGAGGGAAGAGGCGGAGGAGGAGGAGGGAGGAGGAGGAGGACGAGGAGGGAGGAGGAGGAGGAGGGAGGAGGGGGAGGAGGAGGAGGAGGAGAGAGGAGGAGGAGGAGGAGGAGGAGGAGGAGGAGGAGGAGGAGGAGGAGGAGGAGGTCCTTTGTCGCCATTAGCATTGGAGGTAAGGGGAAGTAGGTCTCAGCGCCCCGGGGGGCTCGCCCTATACAACATGGAGCAGGGCTGTCCAGGAAGAGTGGTCAGTCAAAGCATGTCTCAAATGAATGAATCAACGAACAAAGAAAAGATAGAAAAAGATAGGAAAGAAAGAAAGAAAGAAGAAAAGGACAAAAATATAGAAATATTAACTGACTGACTGACCGACCGACCGACTGATCGATAAAACGAACGAACGAAAGAACGAAGAAACAAATGAATGAATGAACGAAAGATTGGAGCTGTATGCCAATTAGCTTTTTTAGGCTATGTAAGGCCGTCAATCACAAAACTCGCGAGAGTTGGTTTCCCTAGTCTCAATGTCCGGAGTCGTTCGCCATTCCGAATCGCCCGAGGAGACGTGGTCGGCCTCCTCTTACTCCCAACCCCACACGGGGCAGATAACTCTCATCGCGTACGTGTCGGCCTCCTCTTACCCCCAACCCCACACGGGGCAGATAACTCTCATCGCGTACGTGTCGGCCTCCTCTTACTCCCAACCCCACACGGGGCAGATAACTCTCATCGCGTACGTGTCAGCCTCATCTGTGTTGCTCCGTTCCTTACTCCAACGCACCCGTGCAGTTTCCCAGGTTGCATCTGTCCGTGTTGCAGCACCGGAAACACGTGGTAATGGTCGGAACCTGACGCTGATCACGTGACTCGCTGCCATGGCGACGACCGATCGTCATGGCAGGCGTCTGAGATAGATCCTGGCAGACCTGTGAAATAGTCGTACATGAATGAATGAATGTTTGAAAGAAAGAAAGAAAGAAAGAATGAATGAATGAATTAACGAATGAAAGTGCTAATGTTTACTTCCCATCGGCTTTTGATGGCAATTTAAGGAATCATTGGCAGTACTTAATCACAAGAGCAGGGGCGGGTTTCAAAATGCGAAGATCTCGGTAGATCTACGTAGATCTCGCCGAATGGGCAGTTTCATTCTTTGCTTGCTATCGAGCCAATCGTAGACGAGCGTAGATTGAGCGAGGCAGCTTGAGAGGTGCCTAGCTTTTAAGATTCGAGACAAAAGTTCGTCGTGAATGCGTTGACCTGCATTCGATGTGTAAACTGTAGGAGGTTTCACGATCTATTACTGCATTCAACATACACCTTTGATAAATTAAAGCTGTGCATGGCTTCTATTTTCTTTGGATGGGTTGCTAGTATCTCGAAATAGAGCGTTTTCTGAATGAACCGGCAACACGTCGGCCATTGAAATGTGGCCAGTTCACCTCTTGTCGTGACGTCTACGCATGCGCATTACTTCGTCACGTTGGGTAGTTTCTTTTTTAGCTAGCTCTTACTGCGAAGCAAGATCTTGCGACCAAGATCGACTACCTATTTTGAAACCCGCCCCTGGTTGGGGCACATGTCAGAAGCAGTCGTCTCCATTGCCCTGTTTAAGCACCTTGTGCGAATCGCATAGGGGGACACGGTGGGTCTGTTCTTACCCCCAGTCCCCGGGGGCCGTGTAGGGGGACACGGTGGGTCTGTTCTTACCCCCAGCCCCCAGGGGCCGTGTAGGGGGACACGGTGGGTCTGTTCTTACCCCCAGCCCCCTGGGCCGTGTAGGGGATACGGTGGGTCTGTTCTTACCCCCAGCCTCCGGGGGCCGTGTAGGAGGACACGGGGGGTCTGTTCTTACCCCCAGCCCCCGGGTGCCGTGTAGGGGGATACGGGGGGTCTGTTCTTACCCCCAGCCCCCGGGGGCCGTGTAGGGGACACGGGGGGTCTGTTCTTACCCCCAGCCCAAGGGTGTAAAAAGTGCTCAGAGGAGGCTTTCTGACACTTTTTCGATAAGATTCATCCTTGACCTTGCACCTATGCACAAGGCAGATCACAACCTACTTCCTCATGTCCCTATCCCTTTACACAGGATACAAGGTTATTATGCCACTCGCGATGGCGGTTGCGAATACTACCGCCGTAAGAACATCATGTGTACTTCTTCCAAAGCTTCATTACATTACAGCAGATCTTCGCTGCCTTGGCAACTTCTAGATTTCCTCACTTGTGTAGAAATGCCGGGCAAACTGTCGTGGACGCAACTCCAAGATCCGCGCAGATTTGAAAGCAGCCACGGACCGTTGCAAGCCGATGTTGTACCTTCTTGACACGTCGCCTCTCGCCTCGAGGCAAAGAAACCAATGGTTTTCTCCCTTGGCCGTCCCCCCGTGACTGGGGGTGAGAACAGACCCACCACGTCTCCCCACGCGATTCGTGAGAGACCAGTAACTATGGAGATATAGACGAGTTGATTGTATTCTAACCTGTTCAACCCTATTTCGTGATCAATGATCCTACAAAGCTAAACGGCTGAGAGGCCGAAAAACTCCATTCAGCATCTCCTCCTCCTCCTCCTCCTCCTCCTCCTCCTCCTCGTCCTCGTCCTCCTCCTCGTCCTCGTCCTCGTCCTCCTCCTCCTCGTCCTCCTCCTCCTCGTCCTCCTCCTCCTCCTCCTCCTCCTCCTCCTCCTCCTCCTCCCCCTCCTCCTCCCTTCTCCTCCTCCTCCTTCCTTCTCCTCCCTCCTCCTCCTCCTCCTCCCTCCTCCTCCTCCTCCCTCCTCCTCCTCCTTTTCCCCCTCCTCCCTCCTTATTCTTATTCTTTTTCTCCCTCTTTTTCTTTCTCGTCTTCTCCCTCTTTCTCTTTCTCTTCACCTCGCTTGACAAAGTACGTCTAGCTTTCCTAGCGTCTTCTTGCGAGTTTCTTGTTAATCTCGCCGCCTGGAGTTAATTTACGCAACTCGCAAGATCCTCGGTTTCCTCGCCCTAAAGGTGTGTTCTAACTGGTCGTAGTCCCCGAAGTGCCCGAAGACCGAAGTGGACCCTGCGGAATTGTGTTCGGGGACTGTTGCCTACGAACTGGCCGCAGCGGTGTCGATGTTGAAAGTTACAGCCCAGACTTTCCGCGACTCCTAAACAAAAGAGCGATCTCACGACCTCTCAGCAGGCAGAGCGATCTCACACGACCTCTCAGCACGCAGAGCGATGTCACACGACCTCTCAGCACGCAGAGCGATGTCACACGACCTCCCAGCACGCAGAGCGATGTCACACGACCTCTCAGCAGGCAGAGCGATGTCACACGACCTCTCAGCAGGCAGAGCGATGTCACACAACCTCTCAGTAGGCAGAGCGATGTCACACAACCTCTCAGTAGGCAGAGCGATGTCACACAACCTCTCAGTAGGCAGAGCGATGTCACACGACCTCTCAGCACGCAGAGCGATGTCATACGACCTCTCAGCACGCAGAGCGATGTCACACGACCTCTCAGTAGGCAGAGCGATGTCACACAACCTCTCAGTAGGCAGAGCGATGTCACACGACCTCTCAGTAGGCAGAGCGATGTCATACGACCTCTCAGTAGGCAGAGCGATGTCACACAACCTCTCAGTAGGCAGAGCGATGTCACACAACCTCTCAGCAGGCAGAGCGATGTCACACGACCTCTCAGCACGCAGAGCGATGTCACACGACCTCTCAGCACGCAGAGCGATCTCACACGACCTCTCAGCACGCAGAGCGATGTCACACGACCTCTCAGCACGCAGAGCGATGTCACACGACCTCTCAGCACGCAGAGCGATGTCACACGACCTCTCAGCAGGCAGCTCGGGCCCACTTCGCCACAGTATACATCGGACTTCGACTATCACGATCATCGACGTCCACTACGACCTTGAGACACTTGGCAAACCCCCAAGGTCACCGAAGTCCACTACGACCTTCAGACACTTGGCAAACCCCCAAGGTCACCGAAGTCCACTACGACCTTCAGACACTTGGCAAACCCCCAAGGTCACCGAAGTCAACTGCGACCTTCAGACACTTGGCAAACCCCCAAGGTCACCGAAGTCCACTACGACCTTGAGACATTTAGCAAACCCCAAGGTCACCGAAGTCCACTACGACCTTCAGACACTTGGCAAACCCCCAAGGTCACCGAAGTCCACTACGACCTTCAGACACTTGGCAAACCCCCAAGGTCACCGAAGTCCACTACGACCTTCAGACACTTGGCAAACCCCCAAGGTCACCGAAGTCCACTACGACCTTCAGACACTTGGCAAACCCACAAGGTCACCGAAGTCTACTACGACCTTCAGACACTTGGCAAACCCACAAGATCACCGAAGTCCACTACGACCTTCAGACACTTGGCAAACCCCCAAGGTCACCGAAGTCCACTACGACCTTCAGACACTTGGCAAACCCCCAAGGTCACCGAAGTCCACTGCGACCTTCAGACACTTGGCAAACCCCCAAGGTCACCGAAGTCAACTGCGACCTTCAGACACTTGGCAAACCCCCAAGGTCACCGAAGTCCACTACGACCTTTAGACACTTGGCAAACCCCCAAGGTCACCGAAGTCCACTACGACCTTCAGACACTTGGCAAACCCACAAGGTCACCGAAGTCTACTACGACCTTCAGACACTTGGCAAACCCACAAGGTCACCGAAGTCTACTACGACCTTCAGACACTTGGCAAACCCACAAGGTCACCGAAGTCCACTACGACCCTCAGACACTTGGCAAACCTCCAAGGTCACCACTCAAAGTCGAAACCTCCGCGAAGTAGGCCGCAGCACATCGCCCAGTTAGAACACGCCTTCACGGGGAAAGACATACGCCTAGTTAGAACACACCTTCAACGACGCAGATCAGAAGCACGACCGGGTGACGCAGGCTGCCCTACCTGAGCGGACTCGCAGCCCAGGTTGTAGCGCGCTTGCTGCAGAGCGTTGACCGTCTCCTCCAAGTAGCAGTACTGCAAGATGCCAGGTCCACGTACATCGCAAACGCCATTAAGTGACGAAAGTGGGCGATGTGATGACAGAGATCATGATTACAATAACGACGACGACGAAGATGACGATGATGATGTTTGATGACGATGACGATGACGATGATGATGTTGATGATGATGATGATGATGATGATGATGATGATGATGATGATGATGATGATGACGATGACGATGATAATTATGATGTTGATGACGACGACCACGACCACGACCACGACCACGATGACGATGATGATGGTGGTGATGATGATGATGATGATGATGAATACTTTTTTCAATATACAAATTGAGTGGAAAACACACACACGCCGGCAATTCATACTTTTCAAGGTCATGCATTTGGTTGAGATAAAGAGTTTACTGTCCACGCTGTGATTGTTGGATTTAATAAACGGTTTATTACAAGTTGATCAAAGCTCGCATTCGTCATGTTACATTTGCATTGGCAATGTTTGCACGAATCAAAACACAATACGACAAGGCACCATCTTCTTTTCTTTCTCGTGTATGTGTGTGTGTGTTGTTGTTGTTGTTGTTGTTGTCCATTCTCTGCAGTTCGTATATACTGTAAACAAGATGGAAGGTTCAGGAAGCTTCTATTAGGATGGTTATTTGGAGGGGGGGGGGGGGCACGTTATATACGCTGAAGCAACACAGTCTCACAGTCACACAGAGGGGAAGATGCATCATAGACGTTCACCTTATACATTCATATTCATTCCAGAGCACACAGAATTACAACACATATTAAGGACAGGGTAGCCGCCGATTGGAAAATAACCAGAAAGAATCCAAATTTCTACCATCTCAGGGATTGAACCACGGCACTGCGCCTCGCACATAATCAAACGCCAAGGCTTGCTCGCCTAAATCCATCTGCTTCATAAAAGCGCGGAATTTCACGCCATACAGACACGCTCGACGCAACACAGTTAGAAGGGTTCGGTATTCTTGTTTAAAATGTATTTTGTCCCTTCTTGAAGTTAGCTCGCTCAGCATTCGACCTCATCAGTCTACCTCAGCAGTCTACCTCAGCAGTCTACCTCAGCAGTCTACCTCAGCAGTCTACCTCAGCAGTCTACCTCAGCAGTCTACCTCAGCATTCGACCTCAGCAGTCTACCTCAGCAGTCTACCTCAGCAGTCTACCTCAGCAGTCTACCTCGGCAGTCTACCTCAGTCTACCTCAGCAGTCCAACTCAGCAGTCTACCTCAGCAGTCTACCTCAGCAGTCTACCTCAGCAGTCTACCTCGGCAGTCTACCTCAGCAGTCTACCTCACCAGTCTACCTCACCAGTCTACCTCAGCAGTCTACCTCAGCAGTCTACCTCAGCAGTCTACCTCACCTGTCTACCTCAGCAGTCTACCTCACCAGTCTACCTCACCAGTCTACCTCACCAGTCTACCTCAGCAGTCTACCTCGGCAATCTACCTCGGCAGTCTACCTCAGCAGTCTACCTCAGCAGTCTACCTCAGCAGTCTACCTCAGCAGTCTATCTCAGCAGTCTACCTCAGCAGTCTACCTCGGCAGTCTACCTCAGCAGTCTACCTCAGCAGTCTACCTCGGCAGTCTACCTCAGCAGTCTATCTCAGCAGTCTACCTCACCAGTCTACCTCACCAGTCTACCTCACCAGTCTACCTCAGCAGTCTACCTCGGCATTCGACCTCGGCAGTCTACCTCGGCAGTCTACCTCAGCAGTCTACCTCAGCAGTCTATCTCAGCAGTCTACCTCACCAGTCTACCTCACCAGTCTACCTCACCAGTCTACCTCAGCAGTCTACCTCGGCATTCGACCTCGGCAGTCTACCTCGGCAGTCTACCTCGGCAGTCTACCTCAGCAGTTTACCTCAGCAGTCTACCTCAGCAGTTTCAGGGCGCCTTTCCAAGACAGTGGGCCTACGGAGAAGAACGACCGATGGCCCCAGCCTTTCAGCCGTATGTTTGCAAAGGTTTACAAGTCTTGGGTGGAGGATCTCAAGCTCCTTGGTAGTTTCTCCTCCTCCAGCGGCACTCGCATGTACGCGGGGGCAGCACCGGAGATGCACCTGTACACGGTGCACTGGGTGCCCGATGCCGAGCTACACATCTCCTTGCCAGTCCGTACTTTTCCCACTGTCCTCGTTCTCTCATCCACTCTATCTTCCTTTATATATAAAAAAAAACCACTTGCCCCACTTTTTGGAATTAAATTCAAATAACCCCTTGTTTTTCATACTGGTGGGAGATGATGAGAGAATAGCTGGATCGCGGTTTGTCTCACTTGCATGCAAACGCCCTACAAATGTAAGATTAGAGTAACTTGACAGATGCCGTATTCCTCTAATGTTTACAGAGGCTTGAGAAGTAAGAGGATGAAGGAGAAGGAGAAGGACAGGAAGAAAGGAGTGTAGGGCCGCGCTGCATGGACGCCAGGTCTTGTGAGATATAGGCCGGTGTCAGCATGTGTCAACAGTCGACTGCCTTTACATATGCTCCCATCATGTCAACAGTCGACTGCCTTTACATATGCTTCCATCATGTCAACAGTCGACTGCCTTTACATATGCTCCCATCATGTCAACAGTCGACTGCCTTTACATATGCTCCCATCATGTCAACAGTCGACTGCCTTTACATATGCTCCCATCATGTCAACAGTCGACTGCCTTTACATATGCTCTCATCATGTCAACAGTCGACTGCCTTTACATATGCTCCCATCATGTCAACATTTGACTGCCTTTACATATGCTCTCATCATGTCAACAGTTGACTGCCTTTACATATGCTCTCATCATGTCAACAGTTGACTGCCTTTACATATGCTCTCATCATGTCAACAGTCGACTGCCTTTACATATGCTCCCATCATGTCAACAGTCGACTGCCTTTACATATGCTCTCATCATGTCAACAGTTGACTGCCTTTACATATGCTCTCATCATGTCAACAGTCGACTGCCTTTACATATGCTCTCATCATGTCAACAGTCGACTGCCTTTACATATGCTCTCA
>JAWQFJ010024081.1:15000-20000 GCA_034096865.1 Theodoxus fluviatilis | reverse complement strand
CCTTGTCATACTATATATTTCCATTCCACAGCCAGCCTTGTTACTTTGGCCTGATGAAGAAGCCTCAGCTTCGAAAGCTTGCCGAAAAAGATACAGAGCATCGCTGCACGCCCCTGCCAACCCGCTGCCTCTCCATCCTGTAGCGGTGATTACCCGCATCGGCGGCAGTACAACCCCCAAACGGCCCTCTTCAGGGCCAGACTTGCTCATGAAAGAAACAGTCGGTTGCTTGTCTTCTACCCTTCTTTCCATGACTGTTTATTTCACTGACGCCCATTCTAAATCTTGCATAAGATGCTCTATCAGGCATAGGCGGACATCGTCGGTAAGATTCGGTATCATGGTCTGTTTCAAATATCAATACTTGTTCAGTCGGCTGCTCTCTTCTACAGATGCCCAAGCCTGCTTATAGCAATCATTAGGTCTCTGTTCTAGCTCGCACAGAAATACTTTCTTATATCAAACTCTTTGATTTTACTAAGCCTCCCGAAAACCCATAACTGCAAAGCAAATGCTTCATTCTGAGGGTCTGAGAGCGGTTCATCATACTGCAACGTGCCAGCACTTCCTTCACAGATACTCGATTTTATTTCTTGGTGGGGAGAGGCAAAGCAGGCTAAGATCCTCGCCCGAGGATGGAACTCTAGAATCCATTCAGCTTCGAACGCTGCAAGCGCTAGCCGCAAGCACACGAGGCGACTCCACACGTTCCACACTGACGCTCTCCACACAACGCTTCGTCTACAGCGCTCATCGTTTGCCACACGTGTAGATGGCGATGCAGCCAAAACGCACAGTCACCTGTGGAATGGAATAGAAACTGTTCTATTTTGCGCCGTCACTAGCGTCATCCAGAGATATCTTCCAATCGCTGCGCGTTTTATGGATGCGACTCTGCAAGCCCAGCTAAGAATTACTTTAGGCCGTCCACAATGAGAGAACGCGAGGTGGTGAAGCTGACTGAGCTCTACATGTACAGAGAGCAGGAAAACCTTCACATATAGACTCGCCACTGCGCTAGGCAAGGCGCTGTGGAAGCGTGTACAAGTTAGCCAGTCGATGTCGCCAGCGACTGTCCCAAGCGTTTAGTCGCTAGCCGCATCGTAAGCGACGTGTGGCGCTTCCTGTACAACGGCCTTCATCACTGGACTGGATCCCAAACAGGGTATTTTGCCAGTGTCGCCTCCCACCTTTCACAGTCCGTCTGTTCGGTCAGCCCGGTCAGCCAGCCTGCATGCCTGCCTGTGTGTGTGTGTGTGTGTGTGTGTGTGTGTGTGTGTGTGTGTGTGTGTGTGTCTCCCTTCCCCCCCCCCTCTCTCTCTCTCTCTCTCTCTCTCTTTGTCTCTGTCTCTGTCTCTATGTGTGTGTCCGTGTGTGTGTGTGTGTGTGTGTGTGTGTGTGTGTGTGTGTGTGTGTGTGTGTGTGTGTGTGTGTGTGTGTCTGTTTGTCTGTCTGTCTGTCTGTCTGTCTGCCTGTCTGTCTGTCTGCCTGTCTGTCTGCCTGTCTGTCTGTCTGTCTGTCTGTCTGTCTGTCTGTCTGTCTGTCTGTCTGTCTGTCTGTATGTCTGTCTGTATGTCTGTATGTCTGTATGTTTGTCTGTCTGTCTGTCTGTCTGTCTGTCTGTCTTTCTCTCTCCCTCTCTCTCTCTCTCTCTGAATCTGTCTCCTTCCCTTTCCTCTCTCCCCCCCCCCACCCCTCCTTCCACTGTCCTTGTGCTTGTCATCGTTCAGCTCCCACAAGCGTAGTTGTCCAGCAAGTCCCAAGGAAGGGCAATGAAAAAGAACAGGCTAAAGAGCTTAGTTCAGAATGTTTTATTGGTTGGCCTACACTGTCACGGGCCACACTTCCTCAGGCCGTTCAAACAGGAAGTTCCTCATCAACGACATAGAGAGGAGGAGTGGAACGTGTCTGTTCTGATGTCTGAGGGGGGGGAAGCTAGCGTAGCGACTTGATGAAGACCCGGATATTCCAAACGTTCCTCCCCAGCAGGACGAGGAGAACGTGGAGTGGAGAAAATTGAAAATGCTGCTACAGCTGTTCCCCTGATGCTCCTCTCCCCCTCTCTTGATGTAGCTGGAGCAGCTTTTGGATGATTGCATGAAGACAGCGTTGAAGGAGATCCCCGCGTCCTTCAGTCGGGTGGCTGCTGAGGAGGTTGACGAGGTACCATTCACGTTGTAGACGACAAGGAGGACAATGTTCTTGGCATCGGGACGGGAGCCGGGAAGAACGAAGACAAGCCCCATGAGCTACCAGCTAAGTGTCCCATTCACAAAACCCAGCATACCCTGGCAACCTGCAATGCTTTCAAGGCCAAGCCGTGGAACGATCGCGTTGCATTTCTGAAGGAGAAGAAGATATGTTTCAAGTGCCTATCCTCTGCGAACCATATTGCCAAGAAATGCACTGCCACCGTGAACTGCGAAAAGTACAGCAAGCCTGGTCACTGTACCGCCATGCATCGTGGGGAACAAAAGCAGTCGCAAGCGCCATCAGATCATGGCGGGGAGGGTCAGCGAGATCAGAAGGTAGACAGCAAATGCACGACTCTCTGCGATAGTATCGACGCCAATCGCTCCTGCGGCAAAATAGTGCAAGTAAGAATTTACGCAGCTGAGGCATCACAGTCTATGCTTGAGTAAGCCACCTTTGCTGGATGTTGTTTGGAAGCTTGTTCACGACAGCATTCGCTCCTGCAGGTGAGTTGTAGATCGCAAAGAGGGGAGATAATGATGGGTTCCCAAGGGCGCTCTGTATCTCATCTAACAGATCGCACAGCTCGTAGAGCTTCTTTCTGTCTTTGGGAGTAACTTGTGGAAATTGTTGCAACCTTGCTTTCAAGCATGCCTCTACGATTTCCGGAGAGCCATACCTCTCCTCTAGCCGCTCCCAAAGAAGCCGAAGCCCTCGCTCTAGTTTGGCAGGGTTGGACGCTCGAAGGCTCAAGGCATACCTGCTGGTTTCCGGCCCAAGATACTTGACTAGAAGGTCCAGCTTCTCCTGTGGAGTTGCATCCAGGTCTTGCATGATTGCTCTGAAGCTGTTTTGCCACACTGCGAAGGACTCAGGGTTTTCATTGAAGTGGGAGAGTCGGGATAGCATCAGTTCTTTCTTCATCAGGAATCTGGAGAGGTCGCTCGTTTCTGCTGATGTCTTCGGTACGCCAGAGTGATTTGATTGCGGGACAAACTCTTTAGCTGGAGCCGAGAGCTTCACGTGAGGGTGAACAAAGATGGCGATATCAGGCCGACGTTCCTCATGGTCTTTGCCACCTGACTGAACATGTGCTGTGTCGTTCTGTCCTGCTTTCCAGGCATGAAGGTTGTGTACGTAGTCTTCAGTTCTCTTCAGCTTGGAGTTTGACGAGACGCTTCTGCATGATCTGGCGGCATTATTTTCCTCTGCAGCCTCCAGAAGGGTGGCTTCAGCATCAGCTGCTGCGGCTTCTTTCTCATCAGTGAGAAGTTTCAATTCGGCATCACATTCTTGCTTCAAACGTTCAATCTTCGCTTGTGCGATTTTGTTCTCCTCTTCCAGAAGAACCTTCTTCTTTTGAAGCTCCAATTCCCTCCTGGCAAACAACAATTTTGCTTTAGCCGCTTCGGCCTTAGCACGTCTACGGGTAGCAGAGCTAGTGGAGGAAGATGCAGTTTTCTTACTGCTGGCCAGTGACCAATCATCCTGCACATTCAAAACGGTTTGACATCGAGATACACGCAAATGGTACATTGACAAAAAATGCTGTTTGTCTTCTACGCTTTCTTCACTACGAAACCTGGACAAAAAAATCAAGGTAGTTTTGTGACTCACGTTCATACTCCCTAAGAGCAACATACAAGTCTTCATGATTGACAACCTGTGAATCCAACAACTCATCAACTTTGTTACGGGGTTGGATCACCTTTTGTAGCAAAGCGTCTCTAATATCTACATATTGTTCTTTGCCTTTCTCTGTAAGAGATCTGATGCGTGGTTCTTGTTCTTTGTCACCATCAGCTTCTCTTGCTTCTAAGGTTTCTTGGGTGTTAGGCATTTCATCAGCAAAGGGCAGTACGTCCTCCTGTTGCTTGGCCGACGATTGAGACTTCCCTGTGGTCGACATGGCATGGTGAGTAGTTCTTTCAAGTTGGGGCAACTGTAGTTGACTGCTCCACCCTCAAGAAGTCTCTGTAAAAGTCAGAAGTCCTCTCTGGTCCGTGATGCCCACATCAGCCGGACGGTTCAGTCGTATAAGTTTTTTCACTAATCTGCCTTTATTCTCAACATATATACGGGATGAGAGTACAGAGAGTGTCACCGAGCACATCATACAAGCATGCCTCACCAATAATCCGGGTCAGATCATTTATTTGCAGGATGGCATGGACGCAATCGTCATCTTGCATGTCATAGTGCTGTAGTGGTGAAAAACTGAAAAACAGCAAGCAAAAAAGGGAAACTAAATAATATTTTTCAACGTATTTCCATGTTTAAAAATAATTTGAAATTAATAAACAGTTTACATTCATTTGACACAATTTCTGCTGGTAGCGTGAAAATCGCCGAAAGTGCTATCCACTACGCCACTCAAGTACAATAAACTCAAAGAGCGGAACACAGCGCAAATCATATGGCGGAGACAAAATCGAAATGAACAAATAACCACGTGCACTCAAAATCACCAATATAGGCACCAACACGACAAGACTAGTGCAACATTGAAAAGATATGCTCTGCTTTATAATACAATCAATCATACACTGACCTTATGTGAACTGAGCAGGTTATAATAATAATAATAATAATAATGTAAGGATGTATATAGCGCCTTACCATGAGTAAAGACATGCTCAAGGCGCATACATAACCATTACAATATACAATAACAGTCAATCACATCAAAGGTAACTTAATAAACTTAATAACTTATTGGAAAATAAAAACAAAGAGATTTAGCCCTGTGAAGAATCTGGCCGGCAGCCGGAAACAGGAAGTGCGTCAACAGGAAGCGCCTCAAACTA
>JAWQFJ010024081.1:10000-12500 GCA_034096865.1 Theodoxus fluviatilis | reverse complement strand
TGCGTGAGTGCGTGCGTGCATGCGTGAGTACGAGCGTGCGTGCGTGCGTGCATATGTGTGTGTGTGTGCGTGCGTGCGTATGTTTATATGTGCCGATGTGAGTATATTTTAGAGCATGCGTGTGTCTATTTCTCCATTCCCATGCAGCCATCTTGCTCCGCAGCTTCGTAACCACAACGTGACTCACTCTTACTCTATAACCAGCTCGAGTTATTTTCGTCAAAGCCCGTATTTAACCTACAGAGCTTGATAGGCTGTAAAGCTTGCTGTCCGTTCTCCATGGACGTTAGCATACACACAACATGTACACGTACGTTTGATTTGAACTCGAGGTGGCAGGTTGGAGAGATAAGTCGGCCTGCTTACCACTCGAACATGTCTCAGCTTTCCCACAGAGAGCCAATGATCTGTCGTCTTCGTCGCGACCTCGCACGGCTTCCTGGCTTCCCATTGGTCGAGGCGTCTCTGTTGTTGTCGAGAAGCGAAGCTGACATAGGCCGACAACAACAACGTAGCCGAAGGGAGGATAGTTGAGGCTGAGAAAAGCAGCTTGGGTCTCTACGCCCACCACCACACTTCAGCTCAACGTTTCACCTGCGCCTCCTGTTTTCAGACAGCGCAGCCGACTTCCGCCCTTCCCGCCTAAAGCTAAGCGTGAGTTCAAGTCGTACCGTCTGCACGACGCGCGAGCCCTCACAGCGATCGAGTTTGCAAAGCGTTGGTTGTTCAACTTTCCTCGCGAGCAGATCCTCAGGTAAGTCTCGCTTTGCATTTCTGTGCATAATGTGCTGTGTGGACGATGTCTGTGTGCAGCTATAGCAGCGCTGCCTTATCTTGTGCGCGTCGGAGGGAGGGGGGGATTGCACCTGCCAGGCTGTCGCTGGAGTGTTGATGATGTCAAGCTGCTTTGTGTGGAGCAAGCTTTGTGTGTGAGGCTGTGTGAGGGCGAATTCTCACGAAAAGGTAGGAGTGCCTACGTGGTCTAGGGCAGTCACAGTGCACTGTGAAACAATTGTTGCTACTTAAAGCGGTCAGTAGGACTGAAAAGTGCCAGCTCACTGACCTTGAAACACGTTTCTGGAATTCTACGGATGAACGTATGTGTGTGCAATGAATGATCGAGTGCTGTGGAAACACCCTCTGTGTCTCTGCCTCCCTCTGTCTGTCTCTATCTCTGTCTGTCTGCCTGCATGTCTGCCTACCTCTGTGTGTGTGTGTGTGTGTGTGTGTGTGTGTGTGTGTGTGTGTGCGTGCGTGTGTGTGTGTGCGTGCGTGTGTGTGTGTGTGTGTGAGAGTGTTTGTGTGAGTGTGTGCGTGTCTGCTTCTAAGAAACAGTAGCAACAGACGCGCAGTCGATTTTGAATTGGGCTGACCCCGATACTAAACACTCATGATGGCTCTTACAAGTGCATGTTTTCCTCTAGTGCTGATCCAGCGTCCTTTCTCGCATCAGCACATCCGTGTAAACAGACCCAATGCTAAATATGTTCTGTGCACTTAATGGACATTTTGCACTAGTTATATTAATTAATGGAGCGGCTCCAGGGGCTGTTTTGGACTGCACCCACATTCTCTCAGCTAACGATCCGTCAGCTTGTGTACGTGCATTTCGGCTCGAATCACTCTGCGCTCCCGCGTTGTTGACGAATAAGCCATGGGTAATCCTATGCAAGTGCGTCGCCCCTCCCGACTCGCTGGTCGCTGGCCTGATTTCCTGACCAGTCATAGCTTGGGGGGAGCTATTGGGGGGAAAAAACTGACATTTCTGCTCTGTCCACACTCCTGTTGACACGGAGAAGCAATCGCCATTGTTCTTTGGAGAGCAGACCGATGTAGCTTGAATGCACACCTCTATTTGATCTTTTATCTATGGCGGCTTTGGTAGACACAGAACTGGTCTGTTTATTCCCCCTCCACCTCCCACTTCCCCTCCCTCCCACCTTCCCCCACCCACCCACCCCCACCCCCACCTCACCCCTTCTCCCCCCTCCTCCCTCCACCTGTGGGCTGGGGGCGATAATAAACCCATCACGTCTCTCTACGTGATTTGCAGGTGCGAGTAACTATAGGGAAGCGTGATCGGTGGATGTCGCCTACAAACGCTGATAAGCTGTAAATCCAGAGAGCGCACCATATACATGTGAGTGAGATCCTTGGCTTAACTCCATTCCTCTACATCTTTACCGGTGTGTGTCCTTGCTAGCAGTTCAAGAGCTTACTTACTTACTTACTGCCCGTCGACCCTAGCAGGGTATGGGCCGCCAACCACAGCTCTCCACAGTCCTCTGTCCTGGGCCATCCTCTGCAGGGATGAGAAATTATTTCATCGAGATTCCGACATGAAGTTAGAAGGCTGCTTCCAATCAAAGTCTGAGATTTTCTTGCTATGGCCAAAGATTTTTTTATGGACCAGTGCTTTATTCAAGAAAACAGCGAATTTACATTACTTCAGTGTCATTGCAAAAATCGATGTAACACACAGCAAATGATGGTCATCGAA
>JAWQFJ010024081.1:0-2500 GCA_034096865.1 Theodoxus fluviatilis | reverse complement strand
CCATCCCATCCCATCCCATCCCATCCCATCCCAACCCATCCCAACCCATCCCATCGCATCCCATCCCATCCCAACCCATCCCATCCCAACCCATCCCATCCCAACCCAACCCATCCCATCCCATCTCATCCCATCCATCATCTCCATCGAAAGCGAGAGATATTCAATCGCCACACAGCACAGTCAGTTGTGCGTGACTAAAACTGAATGCTAATGTGACAAGTCATGCCCCCCCCCCCCCCCCCCGTGCATGACTGACTCAAACTTGAGGGAAGCCGCCATTGCCTCCTGGCCCGATGCTCTTTTGATACCGGAAAGTGTTTGTCTCATTTGGCAGTATTGACTCGTGATCTCGAATGCCCGGCAATCATTTCATGGCCGTCAAACCGGAAGAGCAAAACGACCTCTGATCTCCGCATCCTGTCACACACACCGCACTGTGCTGCACTGGTTTGGTTCAGGGTGGTGGAGGAAGGAAGAGGGAATGGAGGTTGCATTGGGGGCGGGGGGTTTGGTGGGGTGAATAAAGTAGACTGGGCTATCTTGAAAGGGAGTGGGGTGTCGGGGCGATTGATTGATTGATTGATTGATTAATTCTGTATTCATCAAGGATGAAATTTTAGGCAATTCTGCCTATCTTACTAATTGTCCTTGCTCATAAAGAAATGAAAACATGGATAGATAAGAAAAAATACACAGTAGCTAATCTATGTAAAACAGTTGGTAAGGTATATGAAGAATATGATCAACAATGACAAAGATTTTAGTAGATGCCTTTGACAACTGTCAGCTTAGTGAGTCTTCAAGTTCAAGCAAATACGTGTCATATGTACAGGCGACAACAGTGAGATAGTCTGAATAGATAATCACGTATGGATGCTTTAAAAGACTTCTTGGAAGTATTGTTCCTTAGGTGCAATGGGAGTGTATTCCATATCATAACACCTGAATATGTAATACTGCCTTTGAAAATGTCTACTCTAGGATGTGGTAGAATGAAAGTGTTGCGAGATAGTGAAAGGCTTGTTTGGGGATGAATGAAGAGATCAGTAAGGTACTTCAGTGCTCGTGAATGAGCAATTTGGTGCATAAGGATGCATTTATTGAGGACGAGGTGTTTTTGGAAGGGTAGTAAGCCAAGATTTCTGATCTTTTCATCCGTAGACAATGTTGAGTCGGAAATAATAAGTTTGGCAGCTCGTCTGTACAGTGATTTAATCTTGTTCAAGTGCACTGCCATGGAGCCATCCCATACAACAGATGCAAAATTAATATGGGAATTTTATGTGTGCGTGAAAAAAAACATTGCGCATGCATTGGTGTTGACAGAGAGCAGGAAAATGTTCTTAGCAATAGTTTTGCATAAGGAATTGACATGTTGTTCCCAAGTTAGTTGTTCATCAACAATTATGCCTAGCACTCTGTGTTCAGAAACTTGCTCAATGATTTCATTTTCTAGCATAAGGTTGATGGTTAGGGATTGTCGTTGACGTTTTTGTCTTGTAGTTAGGATCATGCACTTGGTTTTTGAGGTGTTTATGACCATTCTATTTTATGAACACCATTTTTGTAAATCAAGGGTAACGTTCAGGACGCATTGGATGGAATTTATGCTTCTGTCGCTTACGCTGATAATGGTGTCATCTGCAAACATAGTGCATTTGATACTTTCATTTGATATACTCAATGGTAGATCATTTATATACAAGCTGAAGAGCAATGGACCTAAAATTGAGCCTTGTGGAACAACTGACTTTACATTCGTCTGAAGGAATACAACCCCACAGGCTGTTACCACCTAACCCCTAGCCTTTGACTCCTCTCCATGTAAAGACAATGCTTCCCAGAGTTGCAGCTGTGCAGGCTGTGGTCCGCCTCCCTTATCTTTAGGGTCAGTCCTCCGGGCGTGCTGGCAAGCCGTCACCACATAAACTTCCTCCACCATTGTTCTGTTGATTTTAATTAGAATATAGTACATGTACGTTGATTCGATTCCAGCCTGCAAGTTGGGATCAACTTCGAGGGGGCCGCCTGTTGTTATTGTGATAGGCCGGGCTTCATGCATGCTTAGGCGACAAGATGTCCTTGGATAGGGGAGACCGGACGGGGGAGTCGGGCAGACCAGACGGGTGAGTCAGGCAGACTCCATCGGTCTCCTAGCTTTTGCAGGCTGAATAAAAAAAACATGGATGGAAGGAACAGTTTGTCCTGCTAATGGAGTAGAGGGAAGCGGAGCCTCTGTATAGCTCCAGCCTGCGCCATGCCACGCGACAATTGACAGCACTTGGCCTGTCAGGACTTAGCCACATACCTCCTTTGGGATGAGCTCCACCACCATATTATAATAATAATAATAATAATAATAATAATAATAATAATAATAAAAATATAATAGGTATAATAATAATAATAATAATAATAATAATAATAATAATAATAATAATAATAATAATAATAATAATAATAATAATAATAATAATAATAGGTATAATAATAATAA
>JAWQFJ010024078.1:0-10743 GCA_034096865.1 Theodoxus fluviatilis | reverse complement strand
AAATTTACTCTTATGCATGCGACGAATATCAAAAATATATATTTTTATACAATAGTGGACAATTCATAAATTCTACACCATACAATGAAATTTATAAAGACGATAATCTATTCTAAGCAAACGAAAAAATACAAAGGGGAGAAAAACAGAATGAAATAAACCACAAAGGAATGAAATAAACCACAAAAGTAGATCTAATCAGAAGTGGGCTGTTGTCCCTTCGCTCGTGTTGAGATGAATGCAACCAAAGATTATAGGTTACACACACACACACACACACATATATATATATATATATATATATATATATATATATATATATATATATATATATATATATTATGTGTAACCTATAATCTTTGATGCAACCCACGTGAGTTAACGGGCCTAACAGGAAGTGCAGCGCCGAGGTGAATGCTCAATGTCGGCCTTTTTTCGACAAATAAAATATCATACTTGGCATTTTTAATAATATCAACATCAATCAGGACCATTAATTATTGTAGAACCGATTCTCGCGACCTCGATCGCTTTCGCTCGTTCTTTACCAACCTTCGCTCGTCTTCGCTCGTTTCGCTCGTCTTCGCTCGTTCTTTACCGACCCCGTCTGCAGCTGCTGGTTTACTCATTTGGTTGAGAAGCGCACTCCACGAAGATGAGAAGGCATCGCGGAAGCCATCTTGGCTAGCGCTCGGTCATGAGGAGTCGTTCAAGAGTGCACTTTGGGGCTCACCTAGCTCTCGATCGAAGGGAGCAATAACAAAGGAGGGCTACAACGTTCTAGCAGGTTCCTCGACTGTCAACAAAGGCTTCACAATAATTATGGCATGGCGCAGCGTCGTAGACATAAAGCCACTAAATGTTCCTTCTTCCATTAGAAATATCGGCTTTGGAGCTTTTAGGGTCCACTCGAGACGTGCTGCAAAGGCACCTGGACATTACTCGGAGATTCTTCCATGATTTCCATCTCAGCAGGCCTACCATCTTCTCTGCACTGCAGCGTGCAGGTCCTCGCGAGGTGACTCGTGGTATTGGAATCAAGGTGAGAGTTTCCGTGCCTTAGTTGCCTCTCGACTCACTGCTTCCTCCATCGTCTCTTTCTTGCTGCCCAATCTTTCTTGTGCCCTGGTCGGTCCTTGCCTGCTGGCGCCATTGCGAGTCCAAGTATGTACTGTCTATGACACAGCTTCAACAAACTGCTAGACACAGGAGTCGCTTTCTGTCGCTGTTCGAACTGGATGTCGCTTCAATTAGAAGATATATATCCTTCCTCTCATTGGGTTTGACACAAAGTTAGCGCTGGAATGGTGGTGAACTTCTGCATATCTTAGTAGCCTCTGGTGGCACATTTTGCTTGGCTTTGCCCATGACCGAGCTAGCGGAGCAGGCCTCGAGGTGTTTTTTACCACAACTTCAGTGAAATCATGTTTGAATCAATGGGTCTTGGTGCACGAGATAGACACAAAATTCCCTTGTCACCGAAGTTTTCCAGCACGACCAGCCAAACAACATCGACATTTCACGAGTCACTAAACGATAACGTAGGCTTCTTCAGCGCTTTACGTGAATGGTGACTTGGTGTTCCGTTCACACGTCAGCAGGATATACCTCCCCCTGTCTCTGTCGAGCGATTGCCAGGAGGCTGCAATGTGAATGGCCTCTATAACTTCTCTGCGGAACCAATCTGCCTCACGTTCCACACCGAGACACTGTATTCTGTGACATCATGCCCGCCTGGTTCAGATATTCACCCGCCGATGACGACCCTTGTGGGTGCTCCCCACTCTCTTCCTCGTGCGCCCTTCCGTTCCGCCTGTGCATAATTCTGATATTGTCACAATCTACTATCTACTCCACATTAGACTAGACTGATTTGTCAGTTTGTCTGTGGGGGTAACAAGCCTACTGCAGATAGTGTTGTAGGACTTGAAGTGAACAGCGACGTCATTATTGCTGGTCTTGCGGCTCAGAGCCTCAGTAACACCGCAGACATAGGAAATGGTGGCATGCATGTGGCGCGGAGTGATTTGCCTGATGGAAGGGTGGGGATAGATCTTCTTACTTCCGGGCATTGCCGATGCCTATTTGGTATAGCCGAAGATGCTGAGCACGCCTTTAATGTGGTGTTCTTCCTCTGCCAGAGCTTCCTCGGTGGAGCAGAGGGTCATTGATAGGTGATTAAGTGTCCGGATAGCCCCTAGTATGTGCTTTAGTGGAACCATTGGCAATACACACAAGAACCATTGACAGTGCTCACATAAAACGTTGACAGTTTACTGCGGAAGCTTGTGCAGTATACACCGGAATGA
Source organism: Theodoxus fluviatilis (assembly GCA_034096865.1). Lineage (NCBI taxonomy): Eukaryota > Metazoa > Mollusca > Gastropoda > Cycloneritida > Neritidae > Theodoxus > Theodoxus fluviatilis. The sequence goes on along the minus strand of JAWQFJ010024078.1, from coordinate 8,434 downwards.
GTTATCATACAGGCAAGTGCGCAATAAAGTGTGGTGTACATCCTGTACACGCATTATCAAGGGAGGCTCTTTTCCAATGGAGGCATTTCTTGTCGTCCATTTGTTTGTCAGTATACGAAACACCGTTGAGACTGCGGTTGCTTGCATGCGGTTTTTGGAAAGTGTTGAAGGCCCCCGCCTATGATCACTGCTTTAAAACCTACACGTGGAGACAAAAAGGCGTTTGTTGCAGCGCTGGTCCGCTATGTAGTAAAGTTGTGTTCTTGACCAGCTTTTGTCCCCGTCCTTTGTTGCGTCTGGCGGGTGGCCAAGGCCTCCTGGTCTTGTTCACCCTCTCTCATTTTCAGTGCAACATTCGTGTCCAGACTTGGATGGCATACTTTCAATCAAAGCGTGGAGTGTTGGCAGAAAATGTGTGTTTTCATGTGATATGTCAACAGCAACTCGCATTCTCTCTTTTGTTTCCTCTGTTGTCTCTGTCTTCATTGGAGACTTGTAGTGGAGACCTGCTACGCACGATGCGAATCCTCGCCATTTTGACCTCATGTAGAGTCACACACGGTGCAGTGGAAACGACAATTCAGGAAGATGTTAAAACGTGTATGTCTGGATGAATGAAAGCCTCCTGCATTGGTAGCTGTATGAAGGACAAATTTGCAGTCATGCCTACCCACGCTGAGAAATTTCCACGTGAAGGCGGCTCTTGAAAAATATCTTATCGGTGTCTGTTTACGCCTTGAGGGTACAGATGCGCGATTCGAGCACCCTTTAGTAGGTGGAAAGTTGCACTGTGAAATAGCACCTTTACCTTGACCGTTTTCGTGTTAATGCATTGGTTTGTAGTGTGTCCATGTTCCAAATAGGCTCTGCCATGTTCTTCTTTTTCGTATCTTCCAAACTGGCTTGCTCACAAAAGCCGGGTGTGTCAGGACCTATCAGGAAACCAAGGTAACTGTGTTGTTGAAAGTTCCATCCGTAGATGAACAGAAGCTGTACACATTGTATGGCCCTTCATCACGCCACACGGATATGACCTTACAGCAAATCCTGCTCGCGTTCCAGAAGCTCATTGGAGGCCTGACCTCTCCAGGGGCCGGGCGTGGTAGAAGATCTGCTGCGTGTGTCGCACAAAGAAGCCCAGCAGACGCCGTGAGTCTGCCATGGTATGACCCTGGGTCTAGGGCTTCCCTTTGCTACACTGGGTGCATTATTGAACGAACTGAATGCTCAGTTTGCAGCTAGTTGACAGAATAAATACACATCGTGTATAATTGTGTGCGTGCGTGCGTGCGTGCGTGCGTGCGCGCGCGCGTGTGTGTGTGTTTCACTTTTGGGACCTGCTTCAGCAAAAGGTACGTAACTTTGCAGGAGTGAAAGGCCAGAAAACGCAAGTAAGGTGTTTATCATGGGTTTTGCCTGCATTGAATTTGAGCTATTTCTAACTTCAAAGACTATTTTTCTTACATATCCGAGAGTTCTGAAGATAACGAATGCATAAGAAGCGATTAAATTCGGTTTCAGAAAAGTGCTTACCTTTTTCGTGTGGAATGACTGCCACCATTTCTCCCGTGTCTTGCCAGATGGGGCCAATGACGTCATTCGGATATAATTATCGTCAGGCCTTTCTATGCTTGTGGTCCTCACTCACTTTCAATTTTTTTGCAAACTAACGATGCAAAACGCATTTGGCCCCCATTGCTCACGACTTTGTACCCGCAATGACTCAACAGCGATTTTCTGAAAACGACTCAAAAGTGGGTATTTGACTACAATCTCCGATTACTTCTATTTTAATTATCCTAGTTCTCATTATCATGCCCTCATTTAAATATGTAGTTTTGTAGGTTTTCATTATACAAATTCAAAATCTTCAAATATGTTTCTATGTACCTTTTGCTGGATCACATCTATATATTAATACGCAAAAGGTAAAACTTTGTGCAACAACTCCTCCGAGACCGTTTCGCCGATCGCTTTGCTTTTTGGCATCAGCCTAGAGGACGGTCGGGAAGGGGTCGTAGGGTATTTTTCGTGACCAAATTTGACTTTGAAGTGACGTTTTAGGTAATCGCAAGTTTCAGGCGGCAAGGGACGGAACTCTAAAAGGGAAGCTTTGGCATGTGTGACGTCGAAGAATGACGTGACGCAATTTCGGAATTTTTTTCTCCCTCAAGCTTTTACTAGGTCCTCGCAAGTTTCAGTCGGGACTGTGAACGCCGTGTTACATCCAGGTTACCACACCACATCACTGCGACCATGTGGTGAGTTTGTCATTTGCAAATCTTGCCATTTTATTAATACGCAAAAAGGTAAATGCAAGAACTCCTCCGAGCCCGTTTCGCCGAATGGGGGGGGGGGGGGGGGGGGGGGAAGAGGGAGATGGTGGGAGGGGACGGGGTGGGGGAGGGAGATGGTGGGGGGGGATGGGGGGGGTGAGAGTGATGGGAGGGGACGGGGGGGGGGGAGAAAGAGATGGTGGGAGGGGAGGGGGGGGGAGGGAGATTTGGGAGGGGACGGGGTGGGGGAGAAAGAGTGGTGGCAGGGATGGGGTGGGAGAGAGGGAGGCGATGGGAGTGGACGGGGGGGAGGGGGGGAGAAAGAGATGATGGACGGGGACTGGGGAGGGGGGGAGGGAGATGGCGGGAGGGGACGGGGTGGGGGAGAAAGAGATGGTGGGAGGGGATGGGGGGGGGGGGAGGGAGATGGTGGGAGGGGATGGGGGGGGGGGGGAGAGGGAGATGGTGGGAGCGGACGGGGTGGGGAAGAGGGAGATGGTGGGAGGGGATGGGGTGGGGGAGACGGAGATGGTGAGAGGGGATGGGGTGGGGGAGAGGGAGATGGTGCGAGGGGGTGGGGTGGGGGAGAGGGAGATGGTGGGAAGGGAAGTGGCATGGGAGAGGAAGATGGTGGGAGGGGATGGGGTGGGGGAGAGGGAGATGATGGGAGGGAATGGGGTGGGGAAGAGGGAGATGGTGGGAGGGGTGGGGTGGGAAAGAGGGAGATGGTGGAAGTGGTGGCTTGGGGTGAGGGAGATGGTGGGAGGAGGTTGGGGAGAGGGAGATGGTGGGAGGGGATGGGGTGGGGGAGAGGCAGATAGTGGGAGGGGTGGGGTTGGGGAGAGGGAGATGGTGGGAGGGGATGGGGGTGGGGGGGGAGGGAGATAGTGGGAAGGGATTGGATGGGGGAGAGGCAGATAGGGGGAGGGGGTGGGGTTGGGGAGAGGCAGATAGTGGGAGGGGATGGGGTGGGGGACAGGGAGATGGTGGGAGGGGAGAGGGGGGGGGAGATGGTGGGAGGGGATGGGGTGGGGGAGAGGGAGATGGGGGGGGATGGGGGGGGAGGGATGGGGTGGGGGAGACGGAGATGGTGGGAGGGGATGGGGTGGGGAGAGAGGGAGATGGTGGGAGGGGATGGGGGGGGGGGGGGAGAGGGAGATGGTGGGAGGGGATGGGGTGGGGGAGAGGGAGATGGTGGGAGGGGATGGGGGGGGGGGAGAGGGAGATGGTGGGAGGGGATGGGGTGGGGGAGAGGGAGATGGTGGGAGGGGATGGGGTGGGGGAGAGGGAGAATAAACTAGCCGTGCTTTGTAACCACAGATTGTGATGTTTGATTTTTTAAACTCTCTTCTTTCTCTCTTTTCTCTCTCTCTTCTCTCTTTCTCTCTTTCTTTCTCTCTTCTTTCTCTCTTCTTTCTCTCTCTTCCCTCTCATACACATCCACTACAAATACATTGAAGTTTACCAACACGTTATAATTGTACCAAATATTGTGGACAAAGCTTTTATTTTTATCCACTTTTCAACATGTAACAGTACTTACTCTTCTGTTATTATCAATGTGTTTGGTATTTCCAAGTCAGTCTGAGTTTGTATGTAAACATGCTATAAAATCTGTTGAATGGTCTCACACAGTAATATTCACACATCAGCAGTGATTTACTAGAACTCTTTAATAAAAACCGCTGGCGCTGAACCTCCAGGTTTTGGCATTAAAACCCCCCCAATACAGCTGCGAGGGCCTTCAGTAAACACTAGGAGGGATAAAAAACAATCGAATACAGGACGTTTCGTAACCTAGCGGGTATTTGCTATCCTGAAGTAGCACGATTTTTCCGACATCACATCTTGCAATACAAGAGCAGGGTTTGACTCAACAGGAAGACCAATGGACAGTTGTTCAAAACTGCTGTGTTACGGCACCGCGGGATAACGCGAAGTTACAATGAACGCGCGCGGGTTTGATCATGAGTCATTCGCGAATGCCAGAGAGTCATGGGCGTGGGGAGTTTTTCTTTTCAGTTCACAGCACCTTTTCTGCCACACAGAAAGCGATCCCAGGATCGCGCTGATGCTGAGGTATCGCGCCAGCCACTTTGACGAATAGCGCGGGATTCCCAGCAGTTGCAGGCCTGGCACCACGCGCTGGTGGACAGTGCCCAGGCTGCCGACCACGATCACGATTACTCGGCAACGATAGCCCAGTGCGGTGATTTCCTGACACAACTGGATGTATTTTTCGAACTTCTTGTTGTAACAAGTGTCGATGTGAGCGTCAAAAGGAACGGCTATCTCTGCAAGCAGCACTTCGTGATTTTCTTCTCGAATAAGCGTGATGTCTGGTCTTGTTGTTGTGGACACGAAGGGGGTATTGCCGTGGAACAGCTGCGGAGACACCACGCTGTCCTTGAGCACGATGCACGAATCTGTCTGAGGCAAGTTCTTACAAATGAGATCTACGACTCGGTTGTGTCTCGCTTGGTACAGCTTCTGGTATTTCGTGCATCCATTCAAAATGTGAGACGCTGTGTCGCTTGGATGATTGCATAGTGCACAGGACCTAGAATACAACTGGGGGTAGTAGGTCGCAAGAAGACTGTTGCACTGGAGAAGTTGCAGCCTACCCCTCACGACAAAGCGCACGACACTGTCCTTGAGTTTCGTGTTCAGCAGGAAAGCCGACGACAGCTTGTGGTCTGCTGCGGTTGCCTCCCTTTGAATTCTGCCCTGGGAGTGTTTCTCTCTCCATGCCTCAGCGTGCTCGGCCAGGTGCTTGCGTTTGATGATAGTGGAGGCACTCTGTCTGTCACGGGTCATCACACTGACATCCTCATCTACTTCCACGTGTAACGCGAAGCGATCTTCGGAGTCTTTTCGAAGACGTGCATTCTCGCGCATGCAGATTTCGTTCACGTGCACCCAATCTGATTTCGCCCAGTTTACTCTGCTATTCTTCTGAATTCTTCCTGCAGCGTTGGTGCGAAAACCTGCGAATGCATTTTCTTCGTCTGGCGACGCTTGCGGCACTTTGCGCTTATCCATATGTAGCTTGAGTGACGTTTGGGCCGTTTCTCGCACCTGCCTATCATCACTATTCAACACGGACAAGGTGAAGGACAACCGCGTCGAGTTGTACATGGCGTGAGGGTTTATCAGACCGAGTCCGCCTTCTCCCCTGGAACAGAACATGAAGTCTCGATTGGACGAATTGTTCAGCTGGAGCCATTTCCTCACATTTCTGACAATTTCGTTCTCCAGTTCGTCCAGGCACTTCACTGTAAAAGTGAGATTGGAGAAGTAGAAGTTCAGTCTAGAAGAGCCCATGATGTTTACCGCCTGAAGCTTTGCTGTCACTGGCAGGGGGGATGCGTCGATTTTCTTCAGGGTATTCTTGAACTCCTCTGCTACTCTTTCTGCTTGCGATGTTGCTGCGGTGTTGCTCAGGTTGATGTCATAGCCGAGATAACAGTACGGCTGATCTTTGGAGTACAGGGGGAGTGAGGATCCTTGAATGAGGAGTTGTGCATCACTGGTCTTGTCTTTCTTGTTCCAGTTGTTCCCCGTTCTTCTTCCATGGAGAACTGCGCATTTCTGATGTTTTACTTGCATTCCTGCTGCTTGCATGAACTCCTCAGTTTTTCTTACTGCTTCTTTCATTTGTTGTATGTCAGTGCTTGTGACACAAATATCGTCCACATAGCCCTGCACCGGATTTGGGATGCACAAGTCAGGGTATGGATGCTCTATCCAGCGGAGCCACTTGTCTATTCCTTGCTGGAAGATAATGATGCTCCAAGGGCACCCCTGGATAATGCCCTTCCCTCGTTGTATGGGTCTCGTGAGTTTTCCTCCTGATTTCACCTGGAAGGTAGACTTTCTGTAGATATCAGTTGTGATGTCGATGAACGCCTGAGGGTATCCAGCGGAGACCAGCTCTCTGATCATGAATTGATGGTCGATGCTTCCAAAGGCGTCCTTGATGTCAAAGAAAGCTACAGTGAGGGAGGAAGATGAGTGGAGAAGATTGCTTATGCTGCTTTGCAAGCAAAATACATTCTCCTGAAGACCATTCCGTGGCATTGCTCCCTTCTGACGCTTGGACAATCTGTTAGTATCGACAATCCAAGGCATATGGCGGTTCACGAGCAGTTTCATGAGCACAGCTTGTATGACGTCAGTAGGAGGGAAATTGGTCGCCAGTCATCCACTGAAGAGGAGTTGCCGCTCTTTTTGGGGATGAGTGTAATGACACCATGCTTCCAATCATCAGGGACTCTTCTATTTAGCAGGCATGCATTTGCGATGGCAGTGAAAACTGGAGCGAGTTTCGTCTTCTGCTGTTTGACTGTCTCATACGTGACGCCATCCGCTCCTGGGGTTTTCCTCCAAGGAAGACTATTTATAACTGTGAGGAGTTCCGCCTGCGTGAACAGATTAGTAGGCGGGGTCCATTCTGGCGGAGGGGTGTTGACGTCTACCCACGGAACTTCTGACGGTAGGTAGTCGAGCTGGCGGGTGCATTTCTCTCTGAAGCATTCTTCTATGTGTTGAATGTCAACCGCGCACTCTGGTAGTTTCGGGCGGCGACAATCATTCGCGATGACATCTATTGCTTTGCTCTGCTGTATTTGCCAAAGACGAGTGAGTTCGACCTTGTCAACAATGGGATCGTCCACACCGTCACTAGAAGCAGCAGGGGATTCCCTGACCGGGATTGAACCGTGCTGGCTCGTGATACGCGTGAACACTCGCTCGGCAATGTCAGTCAGCAAGAATTCAATGGTGGAAAGCATTGCATCCAAAACACACGATTGATGAAATAAAAGCATTTCAGGTGCACAAACAGGGAAACGCGAGAGCACACGCAGTACAAACTTCAGAAATGGGAGGCTGTACGGTGTTCCGTTTGGCTTTCTTGTCCGAAAGTGTCCGTCACGTATGAATATGTCCGACACCACTGTAAACAACTCAGTCCATTTAACAGGGTTCGGGTGACAGAAAGTTTGCTTCACATGAATGGGGTTGCTCGCTATCTTTTGCCTAAAGGCCCTCTCCATTCTTTCAAATTTCATCCATTCTGCCTCACAACATTCCTTGACAAATGGGGTCCACGAATCAACGGCGAATAGATCAATTCGAACTGAGTTGATTTCGCACATACCTCGTTGCATAGCCGCCATGTTGCAGGTATTTCCGAGTGTCGGCGTGAGCTGCCTGATCTTTCCTGTCTGTAGTGCCGCTCGGAAGGCGATCTTGATCCTTGAAATCACAGACATGGTTGTCGGATGTATTTCCCTACTCGGCGCTGAATTTACGACGTCAGCCACGACGGATGTGAGGAGCAAGAGTGGCAAACAGGTGGAGAGCTGAAACAGACGTCCTATCCCATCCGCCATCTTGCCCATACATACATACATACATACATACATACATACATACATACATACATACATACATACATACATACATACATACATACATACATACATACATACATACATACATACATACATATCAAAAAGACTTTATTCATGAAAATTGCACAAAATCTGCGCACATGAACAACTAATGGATGAACACACTTTGTAACTTGAGCTGTCCGACCCACGAAAGAGATAATGGAGACCTACTTTGGCATGTAAAGTGTAGAAGGCCAACACAACAACAGCTAGATTGTCTTGACCAAGAAGATTAGCTATATATACATGTCCACAATGGCACACATAGGTATGGGTTTTCATGAGTGGGCAAAATGTCAAACACAAAAACATAGAGCTGTTAAGCTGCATACATGTATATATCTGCCGAGCCAAACATTCAGGATGTCACGTTCAGTATAGACTCCTACATAGTAGCTACAGTCATATTTATATTTATATACTCCTCAGTGGGATGTGAGTATGAGAGGCAGGTTATAGCATTCAGATGTTCATTATTATACTGAAACTTACTTGTGTTCATATATCAGAGCATTTTCTTTTACATGTAATATCCCCTCATTTTGACATGAAGTACTGGGAACAGCTTTTTAGCATTATTATACAAGAACCAACACAAACAATTGGCATTCACACATCCCTCACCAGGACAAGTGTGACCATACAGCATCCCAGAGAATCAGGTGAGGCACTGAAACATATATGCACTTACACACTAAA
>JAWQFJ010024076.1:45000-50000 GCA_034096865.1 Theodoxus fluviatilis | reverse complement strand
TATAAAGAATTTTGTCTCGGGGATGGTACGCCTTTAAGCGTTATTTTCAGAGCGTGTTGCACGTGTGTTTTTTTGGTTTTGCAGCGGCTTGTGCTGAACGGTTTTTTGTGTGCATAATTTGATTATTGGCGTTCTCCCTCGCCTATATATGGAGGAGGCGGAGAGAGGAAAGAAAAGAGATATAATGGATTGATAAGAAGATAATTGACTAAGAGCTTTAGTGAAGCCGCTGGGCGGTTGTTTTTAACGTTTGTTTAATTTGAATTAATTGTTTTGATTTCTTTGAAGTTTTCTGTCTGTTTTCAGTTAGTGAGAGTGTTGGTTAAAAGATAATTGAGTCGATTGTTTTATGTTTTCGGTTTGTGACGTTTTTGTCTTTAACTGTGATTAGTGACTGAGGAAGGAAATTCCCTTTTTTTTCACTGTCCGGTTGGGGTCGAGCCACCTTCCACCCACCCCAACCATGACAGAGGTGTTGTGGGAGGTGCTTGCCAAATATGGAATTGAAGGGAAAATGTTGATAATGATCAAAGCGATATACTCTTCGGTATGGTACTGTGTTCGTTGCAACGGTCGGTGCACTGAGCCTTTTCAAAGTGTCCGGGGACTTAAACAGGGCTGTAAATTGAGTCCGATACTTTTTTCTCTTTTAATCAATTACATTTCAAAAAATGTAATCCAGAATGGTAAGCATGGAATTCAGCTTGTCCCTGACTCGGTTTTAATATATCTGCTATTGTATGCTGACGATGTAGCGTTGATTTCCGACACTGTGGTTGGACTACAGAATCAGTTGGATACTTTGGGAAGGGAAGCAGACAATGTTGGTCTTGAGGTGAATGTGAATAAGTCAAAGGTAATGGTTTTCCGTAACGAAGGTTTCCTATCTGAACATGAGAAATGGCGTCTTGGTAAAGACAGATTGGAGGTGGTAAATGAGTACAAATACCTCGGGGCATTATTTGCGACAAGACTGTCATTCCACTTACTGCAGCGCGATCTGGCACAAAGAGCAAGGGTTGGTATGTTTCAAGTTATAAAATGCTGTGCAAGTCTTGGTTATGCAACGGCCAGTCTGTTTTTTAAGCTCTTTGATGCGCAAGTGCTACCCATTTTGCTATATTCCTCTGAGCTGTGGGGTCTGTATAGTTGCTCTGCAATCGATATGATTCATCTTCAAGCGTTGAAAAACTTCATGCCTGTACATGTAATAACCCCTAATTTGATCATTTATGGGGAATCTGGAAGGTACCCATTGTACATTAATTCTACGATTCGATCTATTAGATACTGGCTGAGAATTCTGAGAATGGACTCGAGCCGATTACCACGAAAAGTGTACAATATGATGTTGTATTGCTCTGTAACAGAAAATTGGGCGTACAGTGTGAAACATTTGTTGGAAAAACATAATTTCAATCATGCGTGGGAAGTACAAGTCGTAGAGAGAGAGAGAGAGAGAGAGAGAGAGAGAGAGAAAGAGAGAGAAAGAGAGAGAGAGAGAGAGAGAGAGAGAGAGAGAGAGAGAGAGAATAAGACCAGCCGCCCGCCACATATGACAAAGCAAAGAAAACAACCGAAATCAGACATTCAGTGAATATACGACAAATGCACTTTTGCTAGAGAAGTCATTCTCTCTGTGAGATTGATAGATAGATAGATAGATAGATAGATTGATTGATTGATTGATTGATTGATTGATTGATTGATTGATTGATTGATTGATTGGTTGATTGATTGATTTTATTGAGGCCGACGACCCATCTCATTTAAAGTATACAAAGTCTTCGATGTGATACATGAGAGGATAAACATGGTGTTTATACGATACATATGTACATTTGATAGAAAACCAATATTCTGTATAGAACCATTTGTTGCTTACGATATAAGTACATCGCAATATGCCACACTATTTCTTAATGCTACTCAATTTCCGACCGCTAACAATGGTATACACACTATAGAATTGATACATCACATTCTGATATATTGCTACTTAAAAACACATTCATACTTACATGTGCGAGTGGCCATAAGAGCCTCAGCTGCTTTTAACGCTTAGGCTGTCTGTCGAGTTATCTAATTTCTTTCAACGCAATTTATAGGCATTAAAAATATACATTGCGACATCACGCGTTTTCCTTATGTCGCGTCCATTGATTAAATACGCAGTTTCAGTATGCTTGGGTCCCTGCAAGTGCTTAGAAATGTACTTCTGTCTTAATTCGTCATATACTTTTACACTGAAGTAATAAAATGACATGCATCCTCAGTTGTGTCACAGAATGGACAGTTTGTGTTGAGGCTTTCCTCGGTACTTCGTAGGTTTGCTTTGAGAGAATTGTTTCTTAGGCGGAAACGAACAAATGCATTACTAAACTTTTTAATATTAATGCAAGTCAGATACTTTTCACATTCTAGTTTTCTTTTAAATGATCTATAGAATACAAAACTATTACTCTCACTGATCTTCGTGTTCCATTCCTGCTTGTAACAATCACGAAATTTTAGTCTAAACAATTGAATGAATCTAATTTCATTTGTCGTTCCACCGTTTGTCCAGACATACATAAACCCATGTATGGCCAGACATTGCTCAATTGCTCTAACCCAATTCAGTTTTACTGCTGGATTTTCTTTCACCATCATTATATAGGCCTGTTTTGGCAATCTGTTGACCGGCATTTTACAGAGCCGCAGCCAGTATTTTACTGCTCATATTATGGTATTTATGTACATACGATACCTTCATTGTTCACCATGACACATAGCATTAGAAGACTTTGTGCTCACGTTTAAAAACCGCTTACATGCGAACATGTGTGCTGTTTCGATACATTCTCTTATCTCAAGTCCCCACAATTCAGATCCAAATAGTAGGGAGGGCTGTACTTGGGCATCATACATTCGAAAAAAGACTGATGTAAATTTCTCGTGTGAAGATTCCACATCGTCTTCAGCAATTGCACTATTTTCTTCTTAGCTTTTACACACAGACTATCAAGGGCAGATGTTATTGATAGTTTAGTCGTAAGTAAGAAACCCAGATAGATAGATAGATAGATAGAGAGAGAGAGAGAGAGAGAGAGAGAGAGAGAAGAGAGAAAGAGAGAGACAGAGAGAGAGAGAGAGAGAGAGAGAGAGACAGACAGACAGAGAGAGAACATACAAAAATCCAAAATGTCAACATAGTTGTTTTGCTGCTCATAAACTGACAATTTTGATCGTAGCACCAGCCTATGGTAGGGCTCAGTTTCCCTCATTGACGGATTTCCTGAAAGGGCTCTGTCAGGAAGACAGCCCCAGATTTCTCAAGCTGCGATTTCCGATGGGCCCTTGACGATGTTGATGGCGGGCAGAAGTCAGGACATGAGCTGTCATCGCACAGGGAAGGAGCTACGGGGATGCGTGTATTTTGTGGCATTTCCCATTTGGACAGGGTCCTTCTCGTCCCAAAGGGAAAATTCTTCCTCTTCTTTTGAAAGTTTTGCACGCAGGGTTCACTCCTAGTTTGTTTTGCTGTAACCATGGCGCATGTTAGTGATCGTGCACCAGTGCAGCTGCGATAAAATATTTTGAACCCACACACGTCATCGCTGTTTCGCCTGATTGTGCTGTAGCTGCCCTTGCACAAGACTGATTACAGAAAGAGTGCACTATTATGTTGTGATTACCCGCAAAGCGCCCGTATGTCCTGTAAGAGTACCTGCGATACGTTTGTGCTTCAGCTGGTGCACGTGCATCAAAGGCTCCTTCCTCTACACAATGACCTGCAGATCAACTGGATTTATCACGACATGGAACGTTCCGGACGAACGTTCTCGAACCGTGCTACCTGACGATAGCGGCGACGACTGCGTTATCTAACGGAGAAGAGACTTTCGACATCCCAGCCTGTACGGTGATGGAAAAGCCACGCACGTCGCTCGAGCTCGCCTGTCCGTGTAGTCCTGATACGGGGCTATCAGGCTGTTGAATATCTCCACTCAGGGCTGTCTGACCCATGAGGACTTATGGGTAAAGTTGACGTCCAACATGAATAGAGTCGATAGGTCTTGTGCACCTCTACATCCAAGAGTCTTATTCAGCTAGAGAGGAAAACTGGCTTTCTCTCTACGGCTCGTGTGAACCGGGCGGTTGAGGAGGTGTTCTGGGTGTTGTGTCACACCTTCAAATCCAACACCCGCCTAATAGTTTGGGAAACTTTTTCCTCGGTGTGTTCTGGAGTTTCTTCGAGAGCTTCTTCATTTGGACTTTTCTGTGCTGTAAGTAAAAACCCGCGAAAGCAACCATCCCTGGAAGTTCCGGTGCTGATATCTAGGAGTTGCTTTTTTCCCTTCAGTGAGAAGAGGGTAAATGTTGCAGTAAAAATTGCAGGAAAATGATTACGGAAGTCGCAACAAGGACTTTTGCAAAAGCTTGATTGGACCAGAGGCTACTTATCATCAAAAACTTACGAAACTGCTAGAGGAGCAGTCATTAGCAAGGACTGAGACCGCTACGTACACAGGTACTCCTCGCTGGCTGCTGTAAAGGTCGGAAGCTGAAATCGAGGGCGGACTGCTTGATAACCGAGTGGATTGATCATCTCCAACAATGGTGGTGGGCGAAAAGGTCTGGACTTTGTGTCTGTTTGTTGCCATAGCAACCGGTGCTAGTGCCCAGGTCTACCAATCCTGCCAGGATGCCATTCGTCAGAATGGGAACTCTCAGACCCTGACAGACGGGGAGTATCCCATTGTCCTCCCCTCTCTGGGTATGGCGGTCAGCCTGTATTGCTTTGGTAAGCTCCTTCCAGAACTTCGCCACCTTCTTGTGAGAGCGAGTGCCTCCCCAAGTGCATGCACGTGTGCTTTTGTGTCGTGCCCTTGTATGCGCATGTGCACAAGTAGATGTATCTGTCCTGGTGTCTATGTGGTTGATTCTGGGTGGATGCCAGGCTATGGCGTATGCATGTATTTGTGTGTGTGAGTGTGTGTGCGTGAGTGCGCGTGTAT
>JAWQFJ010024076.1:35000-42500 GCA_034096865.1 Theodoxus fluviatilis | reverse complement strand
ATCAAAGACTTGGCCATCTCGTAACAAAGACATGGTGAAATATTGTGAGTACAGAAATGTGTGCCATATTGGCTATAATGTCCTTCGGCGCGGAGGCTTCTGAGACCAACCACAGTTCGTTTTTACAATTTTGACATGGATTTTTTTTTCTTTTTTGGGATGAGGTATAAATATTTTTGTACAAGAGTTTTGTGCGCCAACTGACTCACTAAAAATCGTTCACACATGTAATGCGTTGAGATATTATAAACAATATTTTTGTTAAGATCGTATGTTTTAGCTGGTACTTGTTCTCTGCCTGCCCTTCTCTGCTCTGTCTCTTTGTATGTCTCTTTGCATGTCTCTGTCTGTCTGTCTGTCTTACTGCTTTCGTCTCCATGTCATTGTCACTACCTTTGTCTGTCTCTGTCTGGGTTCGTTTCTGCCTTTGTGTAACTTTCTGTATGTGTATCTATTTGTCCTTTCGCCTATCTGTTCGTCTATAGAGTCTTACAATCTTCATGTGCGTCCATCCGTCGGTTGACCTGTCTATCAGTTAACCTGTATGCCCATCTATCCGTGCGTTCTTGTTTTCGTCTATGCATGTGGCTGTAGTCTTTGCTGTCTTTGAAGGGATGCAGAGCGGAACTCCCAAGGAATACCTCACTCTGGCGTCTGGACGCAGCAACAACTTCGCCTCCTTCTACGACAACGTGGGTGAGTCCACACACACACACACACACACACACACACACAGAGAGAGAGAGAGAGAGAGAGAGAGAGAGAGAGAGAGAGAGAGAGAGAGAGAGAGAGAAGCATTGCCTAGTCATTGGTTGCGTATCTTATGGTTTAATCTGTCCATTTAGCGTATTTATTTCCTTTCGTCAAATAGGCGTGCCCGACGCATGCGCAGACAAGCTTCCCAATCAGCTGTACCAGGCAAGGGGCAGAACAGAGTTCTCGCGCATCCGTCTGAGCATCTCGGACCTAACGGTGTCGACATCCGACTTCCAGTTCGCTACGCGTCTCGGTCCCAATTGGAATAGGTATGTGTTTGTATGTCTGTGTGTGTTTGTATGTCTGTGTGTGTTTGTATGTCTGTGTGTGTTTGTATGTCTGTGTGTGTTTGTATGTCTGTGTGTGTTTGTATGTCTGTGTGTGTTTGTATGTCTGTGTGTGTTTGTATGTCTGTGTGTGTTTGTATGTCTGTGTGTGTTTGTATGTCTGTGTGTGTTTGTATGTCTGTGTGTGTTTGTATGTCTGTGTGTGTTTGTATGTCTGTGTGTGTTTGTATGTCTGTGTGTGTTTGTATGTCTGTGTGTGTTTGTATATGTGTGTATGCGCGTATATGTGTTTGTATGTGTGCATACGTTGTCGCAGTTAGGGTAGGTGGAAGGTGGCTCGACCACCAACCGGACAATTAAAAAAAAAGGAAATTCCTCCCTCAATCACTAATCACATTTAAAGACAAAGACGCCACAAACCGAATCCAATGTAAAACAATTAACCGATTACGTATAAACACCTTTTCAATACAAAACTCATTCATTCAATGAACATACGAATGAAAATGAAAAGAAGAAACGAAAACAATTACAAATTAAAACCTTCAAAACCGCCCAGTGGGCTTAACATTTATAGCTCTTAGTATTGCATTTCTTATCCTCACTCCTTCTCGAAAAGAAAAAGTGACCCTTTATATAAGGATGCTGGACGCTGAAAAAACAGTTATGCACAAAAAACGTTCTGCACAAGCCGCTGCAAGTCATATACGGTGCAAGTGCTGACACCGTATATCCCTTAAAGACGCATCACCACCAGGGTCGTAAAATTCTCCAATTTCTAAAAATTTAAAAAAATAAACCGAGTCGTGACATACGTATGTGTTTGTGTATGTGTTTGTATGTGTGTGTGTGTGTGTATGTGTGTGTGTGTGTGTGTACTTATGTGTGTATCTGTGTATATGTGTGAGTGTGTGCGTGTGTGTATGTGTGTATATGTACGTGTGTATGTATATGTGTGTATGTATGTGTGTATACAGTGTATGAGTATGTATTAGTGTGTATATGTATGTGAATTTGCATGTGTGTATGCGTGTGTGTGTGTGTGTGTGTGCGCGCGCGTGTGTGTGTGCGCGCATGCATGTGTGGGTTTTTGTGTATGAGTGTGTGTGTGTGTGTGCACGCGCGTGCGCGTGTGTACTTGTGCGCGCGCGTGCGTGTGCATGGCGATGCGTGTACGTGTGTGTGTGCGTGTGTGTCTGTCTGTCTGTCTGTGCGTGCGTGTGTGTATTGCACGCGCGCGTACGAATGTGTGAAAAGGTACGTGATTTACTCTCTTGTACGGAAAATTCCAACGTTTGCAACTTGTCGGGATCATCAGTCACGTATAGGGGCGTCTAAGTCAAGAATACGCTCTGTAAACTCCTCTACAACAATGCTGCCACCTTTAAAGTAACAGTCGCGATCTGTGCGCTCACAATGATCTTGCTCCAAGATGAGTGAAGTGTCAGACAGTTTCGCCGAGGCCCTGGTAGAAGACCAAGATGTCTGCAACTCTCCTCGTATGGCAAAAGTGTCATTTCATCGACAGAATGGGACCGATGCAAAACAAAAATCACAAAGTTAGGACAGACGAGAAGTGATATGTGGAAACGAATTTTTCTCCATAGACACAATACCAACAGTGTAATTAAAATACTCTGCATCTAGAAAATTATAGAATCTTTAGGCTCTCAACAGAAGCCGACAAATTTTGAGTATGTAGATCTGAAGAACTTTTGTCCCGATTTTTGAAGTGCTGGACACGAACAGTTTTCAAACACGGATTCCAATGTAATGTTTGACATACAGAGATCATTGCGAACCGTGTTGTTAATTGCTGGAAGAGAACTGTTGAGTGTTGTTTGTAGCTTGAAAAGAACTGTAGAGTGTTGTCTTTTGCTTGAAGAGAACTCTTGAGTGTTGTTTGTTGCTTGAAGAGAATTCTTGAGTGTTGTTAGTTGCTTGACGAGAACTGTTGAGTGTTGTTTATTGCTTGAGAACTGTTGAGTGCTGTGTATTGCTTGAAGAGAACTCTTGAGTGTTGTTAGTTGCTTGAAGAGAACTGTTGAGTGTTGTTTGTTGTTTGACGAGACCTGTTGAGTGTTGTTTATTGTTTGAGGAGAACTGTTGAGTGTTGTTTATTGTTGAGAACTGTTGAGTGTTGTTTATTGCTTGAGGAGAACTGTTGAGTGTTGTTTATTGCTTGAGGAGAACTGTTCAGTGTTGTTTATTGCTTGAGGAGAACTGTTGAGTGTTGTTTGTTGCTTGAGGAGAACTGTTCAGTGTTGTTTATTGCTTAAGGAGAACTGTTGAGTGTTGATTATTGCTTGAGGAGAACTGTGGAGTGTTGTTTATTGTTTATGGAGAACTGTTGAGTGTTGTTCATTGCTTGAGGAGAAATGTAGAGTGTTGTTTATTGTGTGAGGAGAACTGTAGAGTGTTGCTTATTGTTTAAGGAGAACTGTGGAGTGTTGTTTATCGTTTGAAGTGAACTGTAGAGTGTTGTTTAATGTCGAAAGAGGACTTTCTGAGAGTTGTTTTCTGTTTGAAGAGGACTGTCCGAGAGTTGTTCTTTGTTTAAAGAGAAATGTACAGTGTTGTTTATTGTGGGGGAAGGGGTCATGGATGATCTGGGCTGTGTTGACAGTTACGGCAGTGCTGGTGACGACTTCGCCAGTTCACAGAAGTGTACGCCCATGGGCAGCTTTAAGGTGGACCTGACAGGCACGCCCTTCATGGTCAGCCCCTCTGTCCAGTGGTCATGGACTGGACACTTCGCCAACGGCAGCACCAATGGCCAAGCGGTCATCACCAACAACAGTGAGTCGCTCTAGACACTTCTTCCTTTGTGTGGGCCAACGCCTATCTGTGAATCTCTGGAAGCCTGTGACTGGACTCTGCATTGCTCTGTTGGTGGTCATGGGTTCCATGAAAGTAACTGACTGAGCCTGTTTTGTTTTGTATGGAGTTCTGTCAGAAACTGGGGATTGGTAACTGGAGAACAATGTTTTGAAGGCCTCTCACCATTGCGTGTAATCCTCGCTGACTTTTGATTTGCCTGTAAATACGCATTTTGTAGATGCATTCTTCGATAGTTGCTTGCACACCTGCTCTACATGAGGCTGGGAGAATTACCAGGCGCTCTTAGGAACCTGGTAAATGCGGGTTTGCAAGGCCAAAAATAATTGTGACTGAAATGAAAGTAATAACGTCTCTAAATTGGCAGTTGTGACAGAATTGGTCACAGTCCACTGACGCGCAGTGGTTAGAGCATTCGAATGTCTACTGGGTTGCTGCGTTTGGTCCCTGCCTGAGATTTGCACGTTTTTCTATGTAATCCTTGCAGGGTTTCAGCGATCAGGAACTACTCATTCACTACTCGTAACTATGAGGGATTTCATGACTACCATGAGTGGCCCAGTGACCAGAGGGTAAACATTATGTCTCGAGGTAGAAAATCCTGACATAGGTATAACTGCACTGAAAGGTTACAATACACTCATCTTAATCAGTTCAAACCTGTCTGGACAAGACTGTCACCCCTGTATGTGCCTGATCCAGGGGAGCTCATTGGCCCAGTGAGCGCTTGACGTGTGGTCCCTTGTAGCTAGTGGGTGCGGTGTTCGAGGCTGTGCGGATTCCAAAGTTGCATACTTAAGCAAGGCGCTTAATTCACATTGGTTTGCCCCGTATATGAATAAAAGCGGGTGCCTGTGAGAGATGAGCTGGGGGAAAAAGTGTAAGTAAACTTGAGTTGAGGTTAAGATGGAATGATGGTGAGTATGACCCGATGACCAGGGGGTGAAAGTAGGCAGTCTGAGCAACCGCGAGTGGGTCAAATATCGCCATACAAAACTGGCATTTCTACCCTTCATCCTGCAGCTTACCTGGGTTGCTACCAAGACCAGGTCGATAGGTTGCTCCCTGCTGCTCCCCTACAGTCTGGCTCCCTGACCCCTGACCTCTGTATCCAGCACTGCCAGCAGACGGGTTTCCGCTTTGCAGGGGTGGAGGTAAGTACCCCTTCTGGACGTTGACATGTTTGCTCATGCCCCTGTAGGGTGGGGTTAGGAATAGATCCACCGCGTCTCCCTACGTGATCCATAAGAGTCGAATGACTAGGGAAATATGTACTTGACTTGCTCTTGCTTCAACCAGCTCGTGTGGTTTTCGTGAAACTTTGTTTTACGTAGCCTACAAAGGCTGACTGGCCTAAAGCTTCATTCATTCATCCATCAGTCCATCCATTAATTTTTTCATTCATTCATTTTTTAAATATCTCTCGCATACGTGACGTTGCTAAATTTGATTTGACAGTGGCACTGTCTGTTACTACAACAATCCACAGAAGTCTTGCACTACAGGGTTTTTAACGTATTTATAACGTTATACGCCATACTTCTTCCTTGTCGCCATTCGCATTACCACCTCTTTCAGCCTGTGAAGGTGTGGGACAGCTCATGAGTTGTCATAATTGCACTAATTTTCCAAAATTAAGCAACTATGTAAACAAAACAATAAAAGAGACATCTCTCCCCAAATCTCCTCACGTGATTGCTCAATTTTCAAACAAAATACTTGTATGTTTGAAGAAAACTGTAGAGAAATAGCTGAGGCTAAGGCAGCCGTTGGAGGAGCTATGAGAATGGTAACAAGGTCCGGAGATTGGACATTCGTTTTGCCACCAGTACCCAGCCTTCAAGCTTAAACGAGTTACAGTGAACGTTCAACTCTCTTCAGTTAAGACAGAAGGGAGGCTTTTTCGGACAACTTGCAAAGCGATTTGAGACCCAGACATGGGTGATAAGTTGCTATGTAAGACCACACCTTTAACTTTACATAGAGCAGAAGAGAGCTGTGGCTGTGACAGCGACTCAATGCTTCCAGTACCAGACGGAATGCTTGTCTGCTTGCCTGCTTCCAGTACCAGACGGAATGCTTGTCTGCTTGCCTGCTTCCAGTACCAGACGGAATGCTTGTCTGCTTGCCTGCTTCCAGTACCAGACGGAATGCTTGTCTGCTTGCCTGCTTCCAGTACCAGACGGAATGCTTGTCTGCTTGCCTGCTTCCAGTACCAGACGGAATGCTTGTCTGCTTGCCTGCTTCCAGTACCAGACGGAATGCTTGTCTGCTTGCCTGCTTCCAGTACCAGACGGAATGCTTGTCTGCTTGCCTGCTTCCAGTACCAGACGGAATGCTTGTCTGCTTGCCTGCTTCCAGTACCAGACGGAATGCTTGTCCGCTTGCCTGCTTCCAGTACCAGACGGAATGCTTGTCTGCTTGCCTGCTTCCAGTACCAGACGGAATGCTTGTCTGCTTGCCTGCTTCCAGTACCAGACGGAATGCTTGTCCGCTTGCCTCCTTCCAGTACCAGACGGAATGCTTGTCTGCTTGCCTCCTTCCAGTACCAGACGGAATGCTTGTCTGCTTGCCTGCTTCCAGTACCAGACGGAATGCTTCTGTGGCAACAGCAACGACAAACATGGCATGGCCAAGGAGGAGGAGTGCAACGCGACATGCGGAGGAGACAAGACCCGGATGTGTGGGGGCATCTGGAGGATTTCGGTCTTCAGGACGGGTAATATGACGCGTCCTGACTTAAGAATGATTTCATTTCAAGTTTACTGTCCCTAAGAGAGGTAGTGTGAGACTCACTTTTGTCCTTTTCATTTTACTGAGGACAATTTGTTTCTTTTTTTTTCATCGCTTAAGAAGTGATCATCAAGTACAATAAAGAACCGAGAGCGTATCATATATAGAATTGAAAATAAAGCTATTTGAGTTTCTGATATGTTGTCAAAGTAACAATAGACATGAGGTACCCGGGAATTCTTGGTTGTAGCGCAAGATGTCATCACAGTGGCAGCTCTGGTGATTGTGATGGTGGTTGTGATGGTGGTGATGGTGGTTGTGGTGGTGGTGGTTGTGATGGTAGTTGTGATGGTAGTTGTGATGGTAGTTATGATGGTTGTTGTGATGGTTGTTGTGATGTTTGTTGTGATGGTGGTTGTGATGATGGTTGTGATGGTTGTTGTGATGGTTGTTGTGATGGTGGTTGTGTTGGTTGTTGTGATGGTGGTTGTGATGGTGTTGTGATGGTTGTTGTGATGGTGGTTGTGATGGTGGTTGTGATGGTGGTTGTGATGGCCGTGGTGGTGGTGGAGATTACGTATGGTAGTAGTGGTCGTAGTTGGTGGGGGCAGCGATGGTGTTTCTTACTTCTCTTCCATTGGTTTCTTATTGTTGAGAAGTTTCGCGTTAATGGTGTGAGCTGAATAGCACTTAAGATCTGTATTACTGAATCTCCTCAATATGCTTATTCCAGGGCCCAACCAGGTGCTGCAGGGCCGTTGTGGTGGATTCCCAGGAGGTTGCTTCCCTGCCTTGACCTCTGACCCCAAGACAAACGCCATGACCCTTCAAGTGGTGGCGAACCACCCTTGCCTGCAGTGAGTGACAGCAACATCTTTTGTCATAA
>JAWQFJ010024076.1:27500-30000 GCA_034096865.1 Theodoxus fluviatilis | reverse complement strand
TAGCCCTTACCTGTCTACTGCAGTGTAGCCCTTACCTGTCTACTGCAGTGTAACCCTTACTTGTCTACTACAATATAGCCCTTACCTGTCAACTGCAGTGAAGCCCTTACCTGTTTACTGCAGTGTAGCCCTTACCTGTCTACTGCAGTGTAGCCCTTACCTGTCTACTGCAGTGTGGCCCTTACCTGTCTACTGCAGTGCAGCCCTTACCTGTCTACTGCAGTGTAACCCTTACCTGTCTACTGCAGTGTAGCCCTTACTTGTCTACTGCAGTGTAACCCTTACCTGTCTACTGCAGTGTAGCCCTTACCTGTATACTGCAGTGTAACCCTTACCTGTCTACTGCAGTGCAGCCCTTACCTGTCTACTGCAGTGCAGCCCTTACCTGTCTACTGCAGTGCAGCCCTTACCTGTCTACTGCAATGTAGCCCTTACCTGTCTACTGCAGTGCAGCCCTTACTTGTCTACTGCAGTGCAGCCCTTACCTGTCTACTGCAATGTAGCCCTTACCTTTCTACTGCAGTGTAGCCCTTACTTGTCTACTGCAGTGTAGCCCTTACTTTTCTACTGCAGTGTAACCCTTACCTGTATACTGCAGTGTAACCCTTACCTGTCTACTGCAGTGTAGCCCTTACTTGTCTACTGCAGTGTAGCCCTTACTTGTCTACTGCAGTGTAGCCCTTACCTGTCTACTGCAGTGTAGCCCTTACCTGTCTACTGCAGTGCAGCCCTTACTTGTCTACTGCAGTGCAGCCCTTACTTGTCTACTGCAGTGTAGCCCTTACCTGTCTACTGCAGTGCAGCCCTTACTTGTCTACTGCAGTGCAGCCCTTACCTGTCTACTGCAGTGCAGCCCTTACC
This sequence comes from Theodoxus fluviatilis, assembly GCA_034096865.1. Taxonomy (NCBI): domain Eukaryota; kingdom Metazoa; phylum Mollusca; class Gastropoda; order Cycloneritida; family Neritidae; genus Theodoxus; species Theodoxus fluviatilis. Next base: position 29,139 of record JAWQFJ010024076.1, on the reverse strand, counting down.
TGTCTACTGCAATGTAGCCCTTACCTTTCTACTGCAATGTAGCCCTTACCTGGCTACTGCAGTGCAGCCCTTACCTGGCTACTGCAGTGCAGCCCTTACCTGACTACTGTTCTACGGTCCTTACCTGACAACTGGAACATAGTCCTAACCCGCCTACCAGAACTGTCACAGCAAACAATGCAAGACAGTTTTTCGATTTCTACAGGCGCCACCACACTGCTACGGGTTCCTGTTCGTTACAAGTGCTAAAAAGATATATCTGGTCGCCACAAGGCTTGCTGGACAGTTTCGTAGTCAAACAAAGGAGAGAGGGGGGGGGGGGGGGGGAGGGGGAGAGGGGGGGAGGAGGGAAGAGAGACACAGAGAGAGATGGTGTCGAATGGGATGGGGTCGGTTGTGAGTGAGTAGGGGAGCAGTGTGGTACTGTGGGGCGTTGTGCAGTGAGTGTACTGTAGTGAATCATTGCATTGCACTGCGTTGCAATATACTGTATGAGACATTGTGTATTGCAGCCCAAGGTGATGTGTCGCTACGCGGACCTGGCCCACACCATTCTCTTCAACGTGGCCAGCACCCCCAGTGCCCAGGCCTCCATCTCCTGTCCGAAGGGATCCGAAATCGTCGGCTGCAGCTACTGGGACAAGTCAGTCTTCTTTGTGTATTCAAACTCATCACTCAGAACTGACCAATCGATCGATCTTACGCGACTGGTCTGTTGACTATGTATGGATATCTTCCTCCTCAAGAGAGAAATAGAGAACTGCATAATGATCCAAGCAGCTGTAGATCAAGGACAGAAAAGTCTGCCGCGCTTGTTACTTGGTTTCCTGGATTCCAAATTAAAAGGGCCACCGGCTTCTTTGATAAAAGTAAGGTGAAATTCAACAATATCTGGAACTGATTGACCATCTCCATTTTTGACCAGAACCACTTGGTCACTACTAATAATGACAGTTTGGTCTTTTGACTGCAGCGCCAACAAGCGGCAAGGAGACGGGACAGCCACGCTGGACAAGACCCATAACTCTTGTTCCTTGAGCGGTTGCGGCACATGTCTGGTCCAGGCCCGCTGTAAGAGTAAGTGCACTGACAAGGTATTCTTCACCTGCTTCAGGTCTGCACGCAACGTCACGCCATACTTAGCTTTGCTACACAAAGTAGTAAAAGTGATGTTCTGTAATTATCTTTCAGTTTATTATATGTTATATTCTACTACTTACAAAGCGTTACATCACGTCGCATTACCTTACAATACTAACGCGTACTCTATACCGTTATATAACGTAATATATTCAATCTTTTCTCCACAGAATATATCTGCAACTGCCAAAATGGCGGAACGTGCAGTCACGTGACCGGAACTTGCTCTTGCCTTAATGGTTACTATGGCGACCACTGCGAGTTGTACGACTACTGCAGCTTCTACGAGGACACGAACAACGTGACTGCCTGTAGTAATGGTAAGACATGTTTAAGTGTTTCACACACACACACACACGCACGCACGCACCCACACACACACACACACACACACACACACACACACACACACACACACACACACACACACACCCATATACACACTGAGTATTGTATGACATTTTGGCCATTTTGAGATATTGGCACGACCATAAAGATC
>JAWQFJ010024076.1:0-22500 GCA_034096865.1 Theodoxus fluviatilis | reverse complement strand
TGTTGACAGACATATGCCTCTTGTTGATAGACGTATGCCTCCTGTTGACAGACGTATGTCTTTTGACAGACGTATGCCTTTTGTTGACAGACGTATGCCTTTTGTTGACAGACGTATGCCTTTTGTAGACAGACGTATGCCTCTTGTAGACAGACGTATGCCTTTTGTTGACAGACGTATGCCTCTTGTTGATAGACGTATGCCTCCTGTTGACAGACGTATGTCTTTTGACAGACGTATGCCTCCTGTTGACAGACGTATGTCTTTTGACAGACGTATTCCTCCTGTTGACAGACGTATGTCTTTTGACAGACGTATGCCTTTTGTTGACAGACGTATGCCTTTTGTTGACAGACGTATGCCTTTTGTAGACAGACGTAGGCCTCTTGTTGGCAGACGTATGCCTTTTGTTGACAGACGTATGCCTTTTGACAGACGTATGTCTTTTGTTGACAGACGTATGCCTTTTGTTGACAGACGTATGCCTTTTGTAGACAGACGTATGCCTTTTGTTGACAGACGTATGCCTTTTGTTGACAGACGTATGCCTTTTGACAGACGTATGCCTTTTGTTGACAGACGTATGCCTCTCTTTGACAGACGTGTGCTCTCTGCTGACTAAGTGTACCTTCTGTTCAAAAACATGTCCCTTTCGTTGGCAGTCTGTGAAGATCTGGAAGGTGCCTCTGGACGGAGTGTCCATTACGCTGAGCATGGCACCTCAAGGCAGCACCAACTCTACAGTACAGAGAGATATTAAACTTCAAGACATCTTCCTATTGCTTTCCCTTCTTAGTACTGAACGATGTCTTTAATTCTTTTCTCTAAAACTATCATAAGATGGCTCTAGCAACACTTTTGCAAGTAACTGTCATATATACACACTACGCTGGAAACTGGAATGTGTGTGTGTGTGTGTGTGCATGTGTATGTGTGTGTGTGTGTGTTTGCGCGTGTGTGTGTGTTTGTGCGTGTGCGCGCGCGTGTGCATGCGTGTGTGTGTGTGGCTGTGTATGTGTGTGTGCTTGTGCGTGTGTGTGTGTGTGTGCGTGTATGTGCATGCGTGTGTTTCCTTGCGCATGTGTGTGTGCATGCGTGCGAGTGTTATGTGTGTGTCTGCGTACGTGAGAGTGCTCATGCGTGCGTGTTCAGGTCTTTGCTACAGATTGATCAAGAGCGTAAGCCACTTCTGGGGCTTGCATGTGTACGCATGTACCTGTACGCTTGCACGATGGGCACATTGTCTCTACAGATAGAGGCTGAGTACGGAGGCTTGATTGGCCACTACGAGTTTGGGTCGGACATCTCTCTGCCTTGTCAGGGCATTGACCACAACGGGGACGACTGGACCATCTCCAGTGACAGAGTCGTGTCGGGTAGGCAGCTTTATCATCGACTTCGACTGGATCTGTCCTTGGGTCGTTCAAGTGTAACGACAGTAATCTTGTAACAGAGTGGAATATCTTTTGCGGTATGCATACGTCCAGTCTCTGTTGTACAGCCCTCTCTTTTGATATCATTTTATCATTGCAGTTCCATAGATAACAGTCCCCGCCGTATTTTTACTTGTGTAAGTAAATAACCGGCTTAAAATTACTTCCTGAGGTCATCGGAGAGTCACCATTTAAATGCAGTATTACATTATTATCTCTCAACGCAGCTCAGAAGAAGCGAATTTTTCAATTAAATTACTCAGTCTTGCATGTGGTGTTGAGGTGATAATTGGTTCTATCACAACATCCTGCACATGACATAGAGAAAAGGGGTAAGGTTACATGGGGCTATGAACCATGAAATCCTTTGCTGTGCATAGGAGTCCACTGCAACATCAGTGTGTTCACCGTTCCCCTGGGCGTCTCGGTCTCTGTCTTCCCCTACAACGGCGTCAAAGGCACAGGTGTCTTCGAGGTCTACGCTCAGGTGTGTCCCCATCCCCGCCCCTCCATCCCATTCCTCACCCCACCCCCACCCCCACTCTACTCAGCCACCCGAATTCCGTCCACCCACCATCTTTCCCTCTCACACCCCTATCCACCACCTCTCCCATCCTTCCCATCCCCCTCGCGCCGCCCTCGTCTCCCAACTCCCTTCAGTTCTCCGTCATTCCTATTCAACAACCCTCCCATCAGTATCACACACACACACACACACACACACACACACACACACACATACACACAAGCACGCAATCTCTCTCTCTCTCTCTCTCTCTCTCTCTCTCTCTCTCTCACACACACACACACACACATACATACATACATACACACACCCCTCCACACACACACACACACACACACACCACCACCACCACCAACACAACCACCGCCACAACCACCGCCACCGCCACCGCCGCCGCCACCGCCACCGCCACCACCATCACCACCACCACCATCACCATCACCACCACCACCACCATCACCATCACCACCCCTCTCATCCCTTCTTTGACAATACAAACTAAAATCATTCATCTCAGCTTCGTCGAGGATAGAGATCGATGGAGGAAGATTGTCCGAAAGTCATCAGTGGTGCCTCAACAACCCATCTCAGGGTTAAGAGACTGAACTGAACTGAACTGATCAGTTTCGTCACCTAACAACAATCAACCACAAATATTCTGACAACTATGAATGCATTGACGTAGGTATGGATATATACACTTTAATCTCAAAATTTGAGAGCATGAATATATTTGTGACATCATGAGAGCATCAACACAATATGATGTGTAACACTAGTTTGTGTTTGTCATATGTGTAGATGTCGAGAAGTTTATGTTCTATTCAGCTAGCCACTCGGCCTATGGATGAAAACTATTCAGTTCTGAGCAGCTCAGCCAGCTCAGTTTTACATGTTTTCTGTTCCATTCCATTTTGTTCTGTACAGTTATGGTCTGCTCTGCTCTGTTCTGTTCTGTGCGTTCTGTTCTATTCAAAGAGATCAGATTTGTTCAGTTTTGTTATTTCACCTCAATTAATTTCAATTTCAATTTCGAATAATTTAATTTTCCTCTATTAATTTAGGATACAATTCAATTCAAATAAATTACAAATATTAATTTCCGTTATTTGAATTCATAAAGCTTATTTCATTGCAGTTCAGTTACTGTAAGTTATTTAGGTTCTGTTCGGTTCACTTCAGTTACTTCATTGAAATCAGTTCAGTTCAGAAAATTTCAGTTCAGTTGTTTCACTTGTTTTTACTCGACTCGACTCGACTCGACTTGACTTCAATTGCGCCTCACTTGACGTGACTTGACTTGACTTGACTTAACTTTACTTTTCTTACTTGACTTGACCTGACTTGACCTGACTTGAAATGACTTGAAGTGACGTGAGTTGAATTCACTTGACTTCACTGGACGTGACGTGACGTGACTTGACTTGCGTGACGTGACTTGACTTGGCCTCACTTTAGTTGAATTGATTTCACTTGACTTCACTGGACTTGACTTCATCACTGCATGCAGGACGTGGTGCTGACGGGACTGCTGACTGCAGCAGGGGCAGGATACCGAGGTGGTGACAATCCTGTCATGCCTGGCCAAGATGGTAACCAGGGAGAGAGCTACTCCGGTGAGTGTTCTCGAACATTCCTTTTGTGTGTGTCGTCCTAAAGACTTGATGTCATACACACACTTAACTTTTGAATATTCGTATGTACTCTGACAGTACTGACATGACGTCGATATTTAAAGAAACAAATGCAGCTACGTTTCTTATCATGTCGATTTCTGTAGTTGCCTTTGATTCACTCATTTATTTGCCATCTATATCCAGCAAATAATGGAAGATACGCTTTTCACACAGTTCACATCAAACGGGACAAAACCGCAGGACACACTTTTCAACTTAATCCTCTTCATCCTCTTTTGCATATACATGAACATCAATCTACACGTTCACGCCCCCTGTGGGTTAGAGATAAGAATAGAACCATTGCGTTTTCCCACACGAATTGTAAGAGGCGAACGGTCAAGGAAAGCGAGGACTTGCTCTTACTCTTAGCAACTCTTGCGATTTTATGATCGATGGCCTTACATCGCCCACAAAGGCTTATAAATCGTTAGGCTCCATTCATCCATCCATTCATCTCTCCGTCCACCAGTCTCTCCTTCCATCATCCGTCCATCCACATATCCATCTATCCATCCATCCATCCATCCATCCATCCATCCATCCATCCACACACACACGGTCTCTGAGAAAACGAGAACTGGGAGGGCTGACCTGAAAAATTCGGCCAAAAAAAACCTGACTTTGGCGCGCTCATTCCCAGCCCAGTTGCATGCTCCCACGGGTGTTGAGACGCGCTGGAATGAAAATGAGAGTAGCCTGATGACCAGGAGGAAACAAACGCGTTGTTTGAGCATCCGAATTTGGGTGAAGAATCTCAGAGCACGAGCTTGAAACGTTGCCTTCCCGTTTACTTTCATCATCTCTCCCCCAAACATTGCTCCACTGTTCGATGTCTGCACTGATCCCCCCAAACATTGCTCCACTGTTCGATGTCTGCACTGATCCCCCCAAACATTGCTCCACTGTTCGATGTCTGCACTGATCCCCCCAAACATTGCTCCACTGTTCGATGTCTGCACTGATCCCCCCAAACATTGCTCCACTGTTCGATGTCTGCACTGATCCCCCCAAACATTGCTCCACTGTTCGATGTCTGCACTGATGCCTTGCTCTGTCTGCCACAGGTACTGGGCAGGCGCAGATCGCTGCCAACAGGGGGGGCGGGGGAGGAGGGGCAGGGGGCAGGAGCAATAGGCAGGGCATGGCCAGACCTGGGGGAGGAGGAGGCTACGGAACCGCTGGGTACGTATCCATGGCAACTAAGTTTCTTGTATTTACAGCTATCTAACAGCTTGATGTTGCAATTTCTTTTGATTTTGCTTGGTGTCATTTACCTCTGGTGGTTCATCGTTCGTGCACTTGCAATCGCCCAGTACTCTGCGTCTTCAGCAATGTTTGAACACTATTCTGAGAGTACACCTTTTGGCACAGTCGAGGATACTTCATCATGCTGTGTAGTTTTCAGTTTCGATGAAGAAAATGTGCATTTGTAGACAGGTTTATATGCGTTTTTGCATTTTTCTGAGAGGGGGGATGTTTGCGGAGATGCTTGAATAAGATACAAACAAACATGCAAAATAAAGTATTCCGAACAAGTGTAAACGTTTGCAACTGTTGGTATTAATAATAATCTTTACAGTTTTTCATGGATTGATGGTGTCAGAACTCCTTCTGCTTGCACGCACCACTGTCCTAGACAGGAATTAAGCAAAAATCCGTCGATTTTAAATACTTCAGTCATGTTTTTACTTCAATCGTGTAAATCGCTTGCACTTCTATCTGTGCGAGGCGAATCTGAGGCTCGTCACACCTGTTTTTAAAAAACAGTTAGATTTACCTAGATCTTTATATAAATGTTGCAGAAAAGCGGCTGCCCCGGGGAGTGGGGGCGGAACAGGACTGGGGGCGGGGGGTGCCACTTACGGGGATGCCCCAATCTCCATGCTGTACATGGGCTCTGGAGGGGGCAGCGGGGGCAACGCCAATGATCTGAACAGCAACCCTAAAGGTCAGTTCTTTCCTCAGTCACGCCACGACACCTGGCGTCAGGTGACGGGGGTGTAGATCTCAATGGTACTGGAAGTGTGTCCTCTCATGCTGCAGCAGGGGTCGGGAAAGGCAGGATTGGGGTGAGTAGCAGGGTGTTGAATTCATAGGCCATCGATGCTTGTAGTGACCCACGGAGAGAGACAGGGAGAGAACGACAGATAAACGCGCACACTCATACACTCATGCAAATACACACACACACTCACAGTCACACACACACACACACGCACGCGCGCGCACATAGAGAGAGAGAGAGAGAGAGAGAGAGAGAGAGAGAGAGACTGATAGACAGACAGACAGACAGACAGACAGACAGAGAGAGAGAGAGAGAGAGAGAGAAGAGAGAGAGAGAGGGGAGGAGAGAGGGAGGAGGAGAGGGGAGGAGGAGAGAGAGAGGAGAGGAGGAGGGAGAGAGGAGAGGAGGGAGAGGAGGAGAGAGGAGGAGAGGAGAGGGAGGAGAGAGAGGAGAGGGAGGAGAGGGAGGAGGAGAGAGGGAGAGGAGGGAGGAGGAGGAGAGAGAGGGAGGAGAGGAGAGAGAGGGAGGAGGAGAGAGGAGAGAGAGGGAGGAGGAGAGGAGGAGGAGGAGAGAGGAGGAGGAGGAGAGGGGAGAGGAGAGGGGAGAGGAGAGGAGAGGAGGAGGAGGAGAGAGGAGGGAGGAGGAGGAGAGAGGAGGGAGGAGGAGGAGAGAGGAGGAGAGAGGAGAGAGGAGAGAGAGGAGAGAGGAGAGAGGAGGAGGAGGAGAGAGCAGGAGAGAGAGGAGAGAGGAGGAGGAGAGGAGAGAGGAGGAGAGGAGGAGGAGAGGGGAGAGGAGAGAGGAGAGGAGGAGGCGGAGGAGGAGGAGGAGAGGAGGAGGAGAGGAGAGAGAGAGGGAGGAGAGAGAGGAGGAGGAGGAGATAGAGGAGGAGGAGAGAGAGGAGGAGGAGGAGAGAGGGGAGGAGGAGGAGAGAGAGGAGGAGGAGAGGAGGAGGAGAGAGGGAGGAGGAGAGGAGAGGAGGAGAGAGGAGAGAGAGGAGGAGGAGGAGAGAGGAGGGAGGAGAGAGGAGGAGGAGAGGAGAGGAGGAGAGAGAGGAGGAGGAGAGGAGAGAGGAGGAGGAGGAGAGGGAGAGGAGGAGAGGAGAGGAGGAGGAGAGAGGAGAGAGGAGAGAGGAGTGAAGAGGAGGAGGAGGAGGAGGGAGAGGAGGAGGAGGAGAGGAGGAGAGAGAGAGGAGGAGAGGAAGGAGAGGAGGAGAGGAGGAGAAGGGAGAGAGTGAGAGGAGAGGAGAGGAGATGAGAGGAGGAAGGAGGAGGAGAGAGAGAGAGAGGAGGAGGAGGAGGAGGAGAGAGGAGAGGAGGAGGAGAGGGAGAGGAGGAGAGAGAGAGGAGAGAGAGAGGGAGGAGAGAGGGAGAGGAGGAGAGGAGAGGAGAGGAGAGGAGGAGAGAGGAGAGGAGGAGGAGGAGAGAGGGAGAGGAGAGGAGAGAGGAGAGGAGGAGGAGAGAGAGAAGAGAGAGGAGAGAGAGGAGGGAGGAGGAGAGGGAGGAGAGAGAGGAGGAGAGAGGAGAGAGGAGGAGAGAGGAGAGGAGGAGGAGGAGGGAGGAGGTGAGAGGAGGAGAGAGAGAGAGAGAGGAGAAGACAGAGAGAGGAGGAGAGAGGAGGAGGAGGAGGAGAGGGGGAGAGAGAGAGGAGGGAGATGAGGAGGAGAGGAGAGAGGAGAGGAGAGAGGAGGAGAGAGAGGAGGAGGGAGAGAGAGGAGGAGAGAGGAGGAGGAGAGAGAGAGAGGAGGAGGAGAGAGAGAGAGAGAGGAGGAGGAGGAGAGGGAGGAGAGGAGAGAGGGAGGAGAGGAGAGAGGAGGAGGAGGAGGAGAGGAGGAGGAGAGGAGAGAGAGGAGAGGAGGAGGGAGAGAGAGAGGAGGGAGAGGAGAGAGAGGGGGGAGAGGAGGAGAGAGAGGAGAGGAGGGAGAGGAGAGGAGGAGAGGAGGGAGGAGGAGAGAGAGGAGGAGAGGAGGTGAGAGAGAGAGGAGGAGAGAGAGAGAGGAGGAGAGAGGAGAGAGAGAGGAGAGAGGAGGAGGGGAGAGAGGAGGAGGAGAGGAGAGACGAGGGAGGAGGATGGAGATTATGTTGTATTGTTTTTTTTGAGTATTTGATTTTTTGTTATTATTTTGTTATGATCGAGTGTTGAACTGTGATTCTGAGGAGAGAGAGGGGGCAGGAGAGGCGCTGAGAGACGAGGAGGAGAGAGAGAGATGGTGGACGGGCAGAGGAGGAGGTGACGTGAGAGAGACGATAGTTTTGAGTGGGAGGTCTTTTTTGAGTCTAGTGTTTCAGATGATGTTTGTCTAGTTCGTCGAATGATACGGAGTTACGAATTGATTTTTTAGATGTTTTTGCTGGATTGTTTATTTGTAGTGTTTGAATGAGTTTTGATTTGATCTGTTTTTTTGAGTGATTTTGAGTTTGTTATTGTTCTCTTCTTTTTGAGATGGTTTTTGGATTTGATGATGGAGGGTTCTTTAATTGTTTATTTTTTCTGACATTCTTTCTGCTTTTTCTTTTATTTTTTTTTTTCTTTTTTGATGTTTGAGTTTTTGTCGGTTTTTTTTTTTTGTAATGGTTGTTTCTGCTAGTTGGTTATTATGTTTTTTTGTGATTTTTTCTTTTTCTTGTAGTTAGTTGACTTGAAGTTTTCTTTTGATTTTATTTTGACTGAGATGAGTTTTATTGGTTAGATTGTTGTCTTTGGGATGTTTTTGAGTATCTATTTGGTCAGGACTTGGTTTGATTTTTTTTTTTTTGGATTGCGTTTGACTGTTCTTGGTTTGTTTTTTGATTTTTTTGTGGATTTTGGTTTAGGAGGTTGATCTTTGTGATTCTGTATGTTTTTTTCTTCTTTTTTTTCTGTTTGATTTTTGTGAGATGTGTTTGATTTTTTTTTTGTCATGTTTGTTATCGAGATTGTTTGAGTTTTTTTTTTTTGAGGATTTTCTGATATTGTTCTGATCCTTGTGCATACGCATTTGAGAGTAGTATTGCTTTTTTTGATGTTTGAGTTAGTTTTTTTTATTGAGTTTTTTTGTATTGTTTTGGTATGATTGAGTTATGTAGATTTCATTTTTGAAGCTTAGATTATCTTTCTTTTTGGAGATTTTGTTTATATTGTTAGACTTGTTGATGGATTTATTAGTATTGTTAGTATGATGTTTTTTTCCTTGAGTTTATTGTTGATTGTTTGGTGTTTTTTGATTTTGGATGAGTTGTTTTATGTTAGGTGGGTTTTATTTTTGTTTTTTTTTTTGTTATTTTTTTTTTTTTTTTATTTTTTTTTTTTTGTTGTGTTTTTTTGTTTTTTTTTTTTTTCTTTTTTCCCCCTGATTGGCTAGGTTTGATTTTGATTGTATTGAGCTTCTTTTTTGTTTGACGTGTTTGATTCTTTCGATTTTGATGGCTGAGGTTTTGTTTGTATGAATGTGTTTTTTTTTTTTTTATTTTTTTTTTTTTTTTTTTTTGTTTGCTTTCAGTGTTTTTGTATTTTGTTTTTGTGTAGTGTTTGATTTATTTTTTTTGTTATTTTTGTATTGCTTTCTTGATATTTTGTTTTTTTGTATTTTTTTTTCTTTCTTCGTTTTATTGTTTGTTTTTTTCTTTCTTGATGATCTTTTTATTGATTATAGTTTGAGATCAGTTCTGAGTTTGTCGATTTTTTTTTTAGATTTTTTTATTTTGAGTATTTGAGAGTGTTTTTGTATTTCTTTTGACCGATTTTGTTTGTTGTTGTTCATTCTTGTTTGATAGTATTTATTTTTTCGATTGTGATGTATGTTTATTTGTGTGATTTCTCTTTTTGATTGTTTGTTATCGTATAGTTTTTATTGTGTTGAGTGATGTTTTTCCTTTGTATACTGATTTGAATCGTATGATGTTTATCTGTTTTTTTTTTTTTTTTTCTTATGGTGATTTTATGTTTTTTTTCTTTTTTTTTTGGAGTGATAATTCGATTTTTTGATTTTTTGTTTTTTTTTTTTTTTCTTGTTTTTTTTTTTTTTTTTTTTTTTTTGTTTTTTTCTAGTTGTTTTGTTGGGTTAGTTTTTTCTTTTGATATGATATTTTTTCTGGTTTGTCTTGATTCTTTGGTAGTTTTTGTTCTTTTTTCTGGTTTTTTTGATTGATTGTCTGATTTTTTCTTGTTCTGTTTTTCTTTTTTTTCTTCTTTTATTGTATGGATGATTTTGTTTCTACTTTGTAAGAGTGTTGGGTTGAGATGTTGAGATGTTTTGAGATGACGCTTTGTGAGAGGAGAGGGGAGAGTGTTGTGTATAGAGAGTGGTATGTATGACTCTTTTTTTTTGACTTGTTTTTTGTTGTATGGTCTTTTGTATTTTTTTAGTTTGCTTTGTTGGTTTTGTTGAGAGTTATGGTTGAGAGATTTTAGTATTCTGTCTTTGAGAGATTTTAGCTTATTTATGATGAGTTGGTGATTTGAGTGAAATGTCTCTTGGATTGAGTGTAGGTTCTCTCGAGATGTTGTAAGACTTGCAGTAATCGATTTTTGCTTGTTGTATTGTGTTTGAGCGAGAGAGGAAGAGAGAGGGAGGAGAGAGAGATGATTCCTTTGAGTATTTTGATGATTGAGTGGATATTTGGTTACTTGAGAGAGGTTTTGTAGTATGTATGCGTATTTTGGTTTGTTATTTTGTTGTGTTTAGTAATCGAGATTTTGTGTACTGAGTGGAGGTATTCTGATTTTTCTTTGTTTCTTTGTAGTTTTGTTTCGTTCCTTTTTGTGTTGTCTGAGTTTTTGTGTATCTGTGATGTTTTTGTTGTTTTTGTTTCGATGATTTGGATTTGGATTTTTTTTCTTAGTTTGTTTGTGTTTGTTTTTTTTTTCTTTTCTTTTTTTTTCTTATCTTTTTTTTTATTTTCTTTTTTATGTGCTTTTTTTTTTGTTTGCTTTTTTTTTTGTTTGTATTGTTTGTTTTTTTTTTTTTTTTTTTTTTTTTTTGTTTTTTTTTTTTTTTTTTTTTTGCTTTTTTTTTTTTTTTTTTGTATGTTTTTTTCTTTTCTTTTTTCTGTTTTTTTTTTCTTTTTTTTTGTATTTTTTTTATTCTTTTTTTTTTTTTTTTTTTTTTTTTTTTGTTTTTTTTTTTTTGTTTTTTTTTTTTTTTTTTTTTTTTTTTTTGTTTTTTTTTTTTTTTTTTTTTTTTTTTTTTTTTTTTTTTTTATTTTTTTTTTTGTTTTTTTTTTTTTTTTTACTTTTTTTTTTTTTTGCTTTTTTTTTTTTTTTTTTTTTTTTTTTTTTTTTTTTTTTTTTTTTTTTTTTTTTTTTTATTTTTTTTTTATTTTTTTTTTTTTTGTTTTTTTTTTTTTTTTTTTTTTTTTTTTTTTTTTTTTTTTTTTTTTTTTTTTTTTAAAAACTTTTTTTTTTTTTTTTTTTTTTTTGTTTTTTTTGGGTTTTTTTTTTTTATTTTTTTTTTTTTTTTTTTTTTTTTTTTTTTTTTCATTAAAAAACACAAAAAACAACTTTTTTTATTTTTTTTTTTTTTTTTTTTTTTTTTTTTTTGGCTTTTTTTTTTTGTTTTTTTTTTTTTTTTTTTTTGCGGAAAAAAAAAAAAAAAATAAAAAAAAAAGGGGGGGGGGGTTTTCTTTCTTTTTTAAGTTTGGGGGGAAACACTTTTTTTTTAAGTGGGGAAAAATGGGGGGTTTTTGGGGGCGGAGGGGGGGGCAAAAAAAAAACAAACAAAAAAAAAGTCTCTAGTGTGTGGTGAAAAAGGGGGGAAGGGGGCGGAAAAAAAATCAAAAAGGGGGTCTTCCCCAAGTGGGGTAACTTTTTTAAGAAATGGGGGAGGCGGAAAAAAAAAAAGGGCGAAAAAAATAAGAGCGGGGGAAAGTCTTCTTTTTTTAGGTTGGGGGGGTGGGGGTGGGGGGGGGGGGGGGGGGGGGGGGGAACTTAAGAATTGGGGGGAGGGGGGCGGGGGGGAAGAAAACAAAAAAACAGGGCGTGGTGGGGGGGGGATTTCTTTCTTTTAGTTGAAAAAACTTTAAAGTGGAAAAATTGGGGGATGGGGCCCGGATAAAAGGGGTTTCCTCTAGTGTTTGGGGGGGGAATAAAACCTTTAAAGGGAAACTTAAGGGACAAAAACTGGGGTGGGGAGGGGGGGGCGGGGGGGACAAAAAAAGGTTTCCACCTCTAAAGTTTGGGGGGAAAACAACAAACTAAAGGGGGGGAAACACAACAAAATTGGGGGGAAAAAGGGGTGGGGGTGGGGGCCGTGAAGGTTTTCCTTTCCTTAGTTTTTTTTGGGGAAAAACAAAACAAAAATAACCCCCACAACCACCTTTTAGAAAACAAAATTGGGGAGGGGTTTTTTTGGGAAATAAAAAAAAAAAATAAGGTCCCCCCCCCCTGTTTCCCCCCTTTTAAAGTTTTTTTTGGAAAAGCTAGGGGAAAAGCCCCAACGGGCATTTTTTCCTTTTCCCCCCGGGGGGGGGGGGGGGGGAAAAATTTTTTTAAAATTTTTTTTTTTTTTTGCTGCCTGCGCCCCCCCCCCAATAAAAACTGTTCAGGGGGGGGCCCGGGGAAAGGGGACAAAAAAAAAACAGGGGGGGGGGGGGGGGCCCTTGGCCTTCCGAGCCCCCGCTTTTTTCTTTTTTTTTCTTCTTGAAAAAAAAAAACAAAAAACAAAAAAAAAAAAATAAAAAAAAACAAAAAAAAAAAAAAAACAGTGGGTGGCCCCCCCCTTTTTGCCTTTTTTTCTTGTCCTACGAAAAAGGGTATTTTTTCTGTTCTTTGGTGGGAACCCCCAGTTCACCCTGTTGGGGGGGGGCCCAAGGGGGGGGGGGGGGGGGGATAGGGGGGGGGGGGGGGGTTTTTTTGTTTTTTTTTTTTTTCCCCCCCCCCCCAAAACAAAAAAAAAATAAGGTGGGGGGAAAAAAAAATAACCACCCCTTTTTTTTTTTTGTTACAATTTGTTTTTGGGGCCTGAAAAGGGGGGGGGGGTCTCCTTTCCCCTTCCCGGCTGGTTTTTTTTTTTTCCCAAAAGGTTGGGTTCCATGGGCGTGGGGGGGGGGGGGGGGGGGGAAAAACCAAAAAAACAAAAAAAAAAAAAAGGGTCTTGTTTTTTTTTTTGGGGGAAGGAAATTTTTTTTTTTGCTTCCTTTTTTTCAGGGGGGGGGGGGGGGGGGGGAGGGGGGGGGGGGAAAAAAACCCGGGGGCTCCCCCGGGGGTTTTTTTTCAATTTTTTCCCCCAAGGGGGTTTTTTATTTCACCACCCCCAGGGGGGTCCTTTCTCGGGGGAAAGGGAGGGGGGTTTTTTTTTTTTTTGGGGGTTTTTTGGGGGGGGCCGTTTTTTTAACCCTTTTTTTTTCCCATAAAAACCCCCCAACCTGCCCCCAAAAAACTTTTTTTTTGCCAAAATTGTTTTTTTTTTTTTTTTTTTTTTTTTGTCCCAAATTGGGGGGGGGCCCGTTGGGAGGGGGTGGGGAAACAAAAAAAAAACCCCCATTTTATGTTAAAAAACCTTTTCCAAAGGGGGGGGATTTTTTCCCCCCCCCAAAAGGGGGACCTCCCACCCCCCCCTTTTTTTTTTTTTGCTTTTTTTTTGTACCCCTTTCCCTTCTTTTAAACCCGTTTTTTTTTTTTTTTTCCCGCTTGGGGGGGGTTTCTTAGGGGGAAAAAAAATTTCCCCCGAAAAAGGGGGGGGGGGGCCCGGATTTTTTTTGGGGGGGCGGTTGTGGGTTTCCCCCCCCTTTTTTTTGCTTGGCTGAGCGGGGGGGGAGTTCCCAAATTCTTTTTTTTCACAGTTTTTGGGGGAGGGGGGGGTGGAAACTATTACCTTACCTCTTGGGGTTTGGGCACATTAAAAACCATTTATAACCATGGGTTTGTAAAACTTTTAACCCCTTTTTTTTTTTTTTTCCCTGTCAAGCTCATTTTTTTTCTTCCTATGGCTTTCCTTTGTTTGTTTTTTTCCGGCACCCTTGTGGCTTTTTTTCCCAAAAAACCTCTTTTTGCTGGCTTTTTGTTTTCCAAAAGGGGGAGGAAACCTTTTCCTCCCACGTTTTTTTCCTTTGTTTGGGGATATAAACAAAAAACCAATAATCAAAACCCCCATTTTTCGTTTGTTTTAACCCATTGGGGGTTTTCAAAATGGTTTGTTCTTTCAGGGGGGGCCAACAAAAAAAGTTTAACCTTTTTTCTTTTTTGGGGGTTAAAAATTTTTGGGGGGGGAAAAAAAAAAATCAAACAATATAATAAAAAAAAAAAAAAAAGTTTTCTTTTTTTTCATGTTTTTGTTTTGTTTTTTTTTTACCCAAATTTTTGTTTTTTCCAATGGGGGGGGGTGGGGGGACCCTTTCCCCAAACAAATTTTTCCATTGGGGCTTTGCCTGGCTTTTTTTTTTTTTCCTTCGTTAATTATTTTTAAAAAACACCTTTTTTTTTTCTGCCTTTTCCTCCTTTCGGGGGGGTTTTGGGGGGGGGGGGGGGGGAAAAAAACTCAACAAAAAAGGCTGGAAAATTTAAAAAAAAGGGAAAAAAAAAACCAAATTTAAAAACCAAGGGGGGGGAGGGGGGGCCGGGGGAAGGGTTTTTTGGTTTTTTTTTTTGGGGGGGTTTCTTTGGGGCCCCCCCCCCCCCAGGGGGGTTGGGGGAGGGGGTTTTTTTTTGCTTTTTTTTAAAATCCAATTAACCATACGTTTTTTTTACCACTCAAAGGGGGGGAAAGGGGGGGCGCGGTTTTTCTCAGGGGGGGGAACCTTTTAAGGGGGTGGGGGGGAAAAAAAAACAAAACCCGGGCTTAAAAAAGGCAAAAGGGGGGGGGGGTTGGTTTTTTTTTTTAATTTTTTTTGGCGAAGGGGTGGCGGGTGGGGAAAAAAGGGGGGGGGTGGGGGTCCCCCCCCCCGCTTTCGGGGGTTTTCCCCGGGGCCCTCAGGGGGGGGGGGGCGGGGGGGGGGGGCGTTTTTTGACATGGGGGGGGAAAAAAAAAATAAAAAAAAACAAAATAAAATTTGTTTTTTTGGAATTTCCCCAAAAAAAAAAAAAAATAAATTGGGGGGGGGGGGGGGGGGGGGGGGGGGGGAAAGGGGGGGGGGGGGGGGGGGGGGGGGGGACCAAACTTTCCCAACAAACAAAAACAAAAAAAACCCCTGGCTTTTTTTTCCCAAGGCTTGGGGGGGGGTTTTTCCTGCGGGGGGAAAGGTTTTGGGGGGGGGGGGGGTAGTGGTTTGGGGGAGGGGGGGGGAGGTTTTTTTTGTATAAAAAAAAAAAAAAAAAAAAAAGGATTTTTTGGTGTTTTTCCGCTTTAAAAAAAAAAAAAAAAAAAAATTTGGGGGGGGGAGGGGCCACTGTTACTTAGCCTACACGACTATTTTCACTGAACAGACCCCCGTAGGTATCAGCGCCCTGTTCCAGTTTTTAGTGCGGCATCAGCCAGAATCATGAGTTTGGGAAAACAGACGTGCCACCTCGTCAGCGACGCTGGACTGAGGAGTGAAATGCGAAAGCCTATCGTCTGCCCGGCACGTGCTGTGTGCCTCCCGTTCCAGCCTAGTTCGAACACGCTATCCCTGGGGCGGGTTTCAAAATAGGTAGTCGATCTTGGTCGCAAGATCTTGCTTCGCAGTAAGAGCTAGCTAAAAAAGAAACTACCCAACGTGACGAAGTAATGCGCATGCGTAGACGTCACGACAAGAGGTGAACTGGCCACATTTCAATGGCCGACGTGTTGCCGGTTCATTCAGAAAACGCTCTATTTCGAGATACTAGCAACCCATCCAAAGAAAATAGAAGCCATGCACAGCATTAATTTATCAAAGGTGTATGTTGAATGCATTAATAGATCGTGAAACCTCCTACAGTTTACACATCGAATGCAGGTCAACGCATCCACGACGAACTTTTGTCTCGAATCTTAAAAGCTAGGCACCTCTCAAGCTGCCTCGATCAATCTACGCTCGTCTACGATTGGCTCGATAGCAAGCAAAGAATGAAACTGCCCATTCGGTGAGATCTACGTAGATCTACCGAGATCTTCGCATTTTGAAACGCGCCCCTGGCGTCTTCACCGACAGGGAGAGAGTGAGGAATCCTGTCTCCGGTGTCAGCTTGCCATCATTCCCTCTAAAGCTCATCATCACTGCTCAGCCAGCCCAAGTACAGCTCAACTTTCTCCCCCCCTCCAGCCAGCAGTGACCTGAAGTTTACCCAGGTTACGTTTGACGACCAGAGAAAACCCTTTTCGTCTCGAAAGTCTGCTGGGGTGATAAGTCACCCTCCCCTCCCGAGAGGTGTGTTTTCGTCGTGGTTTGAATATGTGTTTGAGTGTGCCATGAGCGCACGGAATATCCTAACCATCCACCCCACGCTGCTTGCGTGTTCGCGAGCCCACGTGCTCACGGGCTGTGATGTGAGGCTCTGGCTAGTGTTTGCTGCCTCTTGGATGTTTCATCGAATCAGCTAAGTATTCTTTTTTATCCCTCGGATTGGCAGAGTCTATACTTCTTATTTGGGTTTGGAAATTAATCTATTGTATTATTATTTAGTAAAGCTTTGCAGCGCTCGACGCTCTTCATTTGATTTATGTTTGTGAGACAATTAAAGCCGTTAATTTGATTCCTGTGGTTCCATTCTGTCATTTCAGACTTATTCCATTCACTATTTGGATGAAAGAATGAAGGTGTGCGAGTGGGTTTCAAGAAGTACACCCCTAGACGTATATTGAGCCAGTTCTAAATTGATTTTAAAAGACCTACTCGTCACATGTGGTGACATTTGATTCGATTGTCTCAACTGAAGGCCGTTTGCTTTATTCTCTAGAGCAGCCTTCGATGCACAAACGTGCTTCAATGTAATCCATTTCATGTTCGCTAGACTGCGGTAGAGCTGTGGTAAAACACAAACTAGTGAAACGAAATTCAATAATTAAATCATGTACATATGCTGCGCGCTTGTACATATCTAAATAACGGTGAATAAACCACTTCTGGATATTTTTGTTACTCTGGTATTGCATTAGTCGTGGCAGTCTTACGGAGATATTCTGCCACACACATAATAACAGTGTAAATATTGACATGATGGGAAATTGCTGTACGAAATACAGTTATCCTCTCTCTCTCTCTCTCTCTCTCTCTCTCTCTCTCTCTCTCTCTCTCTCTCTCTCACACTTCCGGCAGAGTCGTCGACTAGAGCGGACGTGTTTTGGCTGTGCTCCCTGGTCCGGGCCTGAGTGTAGCTGTTTACAGGGCGAACGAGAAAGTGACTGTACCAGTGTTGTTTCCTCAGCGGGACCGAGTGAACTGCGTTGATGCGGCAAGTTTTCTTGGTGTTTTTTGCGTGACTTTTGTGTGCCTTTTCGACAGTTTAACTGATTGTTGGAATGAAATCGTTTTGAGATGGCTGGAACTGAAAACGCACCTAGGTTGGCCTTTGTGTAGCTGTCTACAGCGCTAACTGCGAACTGTGGAAGTTATTGACTATTACAAGTGTTCTTTGCCCACCGGACCTGAGACGACTGCGTTTGTGCCGCAAGTACTTTGCTATGTTTGTTTGCATCTTTTGAGGTCGATTTCGGCAGTTTTAGTGAGTGTTGGAGCGAACTAGTTTTGAGATGGGCTTGAACTGAAAACGCACCGAGTGTTGGTCTGTGTGTGGCTGTCTACAACGCATCGGTGAAAGTGAATATTACAAGTGTTCTTGGCTCACCAGGCCCGAGGGGTGTAATTCATGAACTTGGACTTTCGCGAGCACTGGTCTTGGACTTGTGAGTCCAGGACTAGTCCTAGACCACCGCGTAGCCTGGGACTAGTCCTGGACTCAGCGAGTCTATGATTCACGAACCCAGACTGGGTGTTGACTTGAAAGGCTGGGACTGATTGACCTAGTCCATGGATTATTTTTAGAATGATGTGGATTTCCCGGGGATTCCGCCCAGTGCGCAAGCGCATAGCGTACCGCTTTAAACTTCCCGTCAAAAATGACAGCCACGATCGGTAGCAAAACCTCGAAGAAAAGCCCCGATTTCACGGAGCGAGAATCGGTAGCTATCATAAAAGTGGTGTCAGCAAGATACGGATACATTAACAGCAGCATACACACAGCCCAAGCAATCAAAAGAAGACGGACAGCGTGGGAGGGCGGTGACAAATGAAGTGCGCATGCAAGCTGATACTTGCTCGAGTGTGTGTGTGTGTGTGTGTGTGTGTGTGTGTGTGTGTGTGTGTGTGTGTGTGTGTGACCGTTTATTAAGTTCATCAGCAAGAGGCAAACGAGCAGAAGATCAAGTTTGACAATATGGCAGGATTTCCAAGTGAGAGCCATTGAAATTCAGTAAGGAAGGGATGGAACAATAATCTGTCTTGATGAGGATAAATATACACACACAATGACACACACACACACACACACACACACACACACACACACACACACACACACACACACACTTCAGCCTCAGCGTACCGCTTCAAACTTCCCGTCAAAAATGACAGCCACGATCGGTAGCAAAACCTCGAAGAAAAGCCCCGATTTCACGGAGCGGGAATCGGATAGCTATCATAAAAGCGGTGTCAGCAAGATACGGATACATTAAAAGCAGCATACACACAGCCCAAGCAAACAAAAGAAGACGGACAGCGTGGGAGGAGGTGACAAATGAAGTGCGAGCTGAGTGAGGCTGGCTCGAGTGTGTGTGTGTGTGTGTGTGTGTGTGTGTGTGTGTGTGTGTGTGTGTGTGTCACCGTTTATTAAGTTCATCAGCAAGAGGCAAACGAGCAGAAGATCAAGTTTTACAATATGGCAGGATTTCCAAGTGAGAACCATTGAAATTCAGTAAGGAAGGGGTGGAACAATAATCTGTCTTGATGAGGATAAATATACACACACAGTGATACTGACACACACACGCACACACACACACTCGATCAGCCTCAACTCACTTTCCCCACCAAACTCGTGAAACCCTGGCGATCGTCACACATTTTCTCAGTTACCAAAAATAAAGCAATTTAATCTGAGCAGTGTTTTCATAACACAGATGCAATTTTAATGTATCGTTTTCATAGCATCAGACAACACTAGCATTGTACCCAATGTCAACAGCAGCAGGCAGGTTCGAGGACAACACTGTTTACTGGTGTCGCAGCGGTCCGCGCTTCAGCTATAAATAGCAGTGCGCGAAGCTCGGCGACCTGCATTTCCAACTGTAAAATGTAAGCGTTTTCACGACCTATTGATGCAATCAACATACAGCTTTCATAATTTAATGCTGTTCATGGCTTATACTTTCTTTGGATGGGTTTCCAGTGTCCCAAAATACAGCTTATTATTTGCGAACCGTGAACAGGTCGGCCATTTAATTTCGCGCTGGTCTTGGACTTTGGTGTGTAGTCAAACAAATCCTTGGACCACCGTAGTCCGCAGTTCAGTCTGCCGACTGAACAAACAGGGCCGGATCAAAGTTTTTTGAGGGGGGGTGCTTAAAATTGTTTTAGGGTCTTCTCATCGAAGTGGCGAAGCCACGAGTGCGTGCCTGCGAAGCAGGTACGCCCCTCTAGGGGGGTCCGGGGGCATGCCCCCCCGGAAAATTTTGAGAAAAATGGTGCAAATCTGTGCAATCTGGCAGTGCGGTCATTTCCAAGAGTTTTGTTTGGTCACAGATTCTTCCTGTCTGTGCCCGGGTTTGTTTTGTCTGTGCGAGTAGCAAAAGGAAGGCATCTTAATTATCGCAGCACCCCCCCCCCCCCCCCCCCTCCCTCCCCAGCTACCTTGGCTGCCAAGTAGAGTGTGCTTATACCAAGTGGAGAGTAGTACAGCATCTGGGCCCAGCATCTTTTAGCCCCCCCCCCCTCCTTCCCAAGCTTTTTACTAACTATACTGTCTCTGCTACCAAGCAAAGTGTGCCGATATCCGATGAGGTGGGAAGTAGATCAACATATTTGAGCAACCACCCCCCCCCCCCCTCCCTCCTTCCCCCAACTCCCGGCTGCCCCGGAGGTTTTTTTTTTTTTTTTTTTTTTTGGGGAGGGGGGTGCTCGAGCACCCCCAGCACCCCCCCTAGATCCGGCCCTGACTAAGTCCACGTTCATGAATTGTAGACTACGACAGTCCAAGTTCATGAATTGTAGACTACGACAGTGGTCCAAGACTAGTCTTAGACCACGCTGAAAGTCCAAGTTCATGAATTACACCATAGGCCATTTACAATTTTCACTAAAGCTGTTTCTGTACTGTGTCCAGGCCGATACGCAGACTGTAGGGGGTTGAACAGTTGGTTGGACGTGAGGTGAGCAGAGAGCTGAGACAGAACTACCTTTTCTATCAGTTTTGAAACAAATGACAAGTTACTAACTAGTTTTGTGACAACTTCATGTATTCCGATCTCAATTTCTGGACACTTGCAACATTTTTAGCAACACATATTGAATGGTCGATCGTAACAAGCATGACGTGGACATGTATTAAAACCTGCTTTCTGTCGGTCAGTTTGATGTTTCCACGGTAAATCATACACAACATCACTCAGGTAAAGACAGTTTCAGCGCCAGTTGTATTGATGGATGTCACCCGAACCCTTCACGTTTTTTTTGGTAATCTGCCTGTGCTTGTGTACAGGAATCCTACGAACTTTTCAACCTTTCATACTAGTTAAGAACCATTTCATTCACTCGTCATGGAACGACAAGAGTCTGCATGTTAAACGTCAGTAATGTTAATTTCTTACAGAAAAGCGACTTTTCCCGTACAATTCAATTGTAATCTCAAAAAACACCACCGCCAATGTGAAAAAAATTGTACGTGCGTTGCAGCCTGAGGTACTGCCAGGCCGGTGCTGGTCAATCCATGGCTCCACGGGTCACCTGATGCTGCAGCTGGCCAAGCCCATCGCCCTGACGGGAGTTACCCTGGAGCACTTCCCCAAACTCCTCTCCCCCTCGGGATCCATCTCCTCCGCCCCTAGGGACTTCTCCATCTTGGTAAGGCTTGGCCTCCCTGCAGCCTCCTGTGCTCCACTGGTCAATTACCAGTAAGTTGTACTGTTGCAGAGATTTTGTTGGCATTCGATGTACTGCTCCATTCTATGCCATGTTAAACTAGGGGAAGTCCAGTGACACCTCCGTCTAGGTTAGTTTGTTCCCAATGTGGTTTACCAAACTGCACTTGAACTTTTCTCGACTCGACCACAATGATGCATTTTGAAGCTGTTATGGAACTTGGCTAATTGTGTAGGAGAATCCCTTCTTCCATAGATTCTCCTTCCTGATAGATCCCACAAAATAATGTACGGACTCTTCCTCGCCTCCCCGCCCCCCTTCCCCCCTTATTCGAAATATCAAAACTCATAGCTAAAACTAGATGTGAATTTCTTGTTAGGGTAGTTCCCTCCTTTGTAATTTGTGTCCATTTTATGGAGACTGAGGTTCAGTATTAAGTATATCTGACCAGTGTCTGCAAATTGATGAGATTGTCGACTCTCTTGTGATAATATGTATATGTGTCCTTTCTGTTGCATGCAGTTGCCTAGGCTATGATGAAGTTTTCGTCTGTTCACAGGGATTCCAGAGTGAAACGGACATGGACGGTGTGCTTCTGGGGAATTTCACCTACCAGGGCAATGGGAACCCCATCCAATACTTTCCTGTCCTGGTAACTATTGGTTGTACGGTCAATTTGGTTATTATTTTGCGTGGGTATCCCTGGCATTTGTGGTTTATGTGCATGCGTCACACGACTAGAAGGCAAAAATGAAGCCAGCATAAGAATAAACTGGCCAAAAATAATTCTTCCGAAATGCAGTGAAAACAAGATTTTCGAAATCGGGGAGAGAACATGTGTCGGGAACAAATTCAAGGTAAAGAAAAATTAGGACGCACTAACACACACAGTTCTCTATACACCACTGCAAGAAACCAACGGTGCAAATGCATCACCAGCCTGTGCCTCAGCTCCTCCATAAACGATCACGCAACCACCATTGCTCATCTTCATCTTTGTCCTCCATCATCCCCAGGGCAAGGAGGCGGGCTACTTCTGCTACGTGGCGATGGTCATCTCGAGTAACCAGGGACTACCTGACTATACATGTCTGTACCGTCTGCGCGTACACGGACAGCCCAAGCCAGACGAGCCTCCTGCGCCCAGTCTCTCCTCTCCCTAGGGACAAGACAGGAAGCCAGCCATCTCGGGCCTGAGGCCTGCACCAATGGACTTTGGCTCTGATTTTCACTGCTGCTACCTTAAGAGTCGTTCGAAGGTGGTTTATGCTTGTATGGGTCTGTGTGTGTGTGTACGTACCGTGTGTGAGAATGTGCCCGCATGCGTGTTTTATCATAAACTTTACATTGCTAGAGTACAAGACTGGCTGTCTAATGAAAACTGGAAGTTGTGTTCAGTCACGTGTTTGTACAATGCACCTCGGCAGACGAGGCATCGTTGTATGCAAGCGAATTCCGGGTCATCTTGGACAAGCCACTCATCTGGAAGTTTTACTCCAGCCAGATAATTTTAGAGCGAAAACTCCAAGTCAGCAACTCGAGTCGACAGAAATGATAGGCGTTTTGTCTTCGAGCAGACGGTATCTGTGTGTTTGTCTTCTTGCGAGGGATGCCTACTGGTCAACGGAGACTGACTTGATGTACACACTTACGCCTGGTGTTTTTGACTCACATGCGAAGCAAAAGTGAGTCTATGTACTCACCCGTTTCGTCTGTCCGGGCGTCCGGTCCGGGCGTCCGGGCGTCCGAAAACGTTAACGTTGGATTTTTCTCGGAGACTATTAAGTCTATCAACACCCAATTTGGCATAATGGTGTATGATGATAAGGCCTCAAAAAGCATACATAGTGACTTGACCTTGCAGCAAGGTCAAGGTCGCAGGGGCCATAAATGTTGTCTAAAAACCAGCCATTTT